>JAUTDX010002645.1:0-48923 GCA_030844895.1 Ambrosia x helenae | reverse complement strand
ACACCTTAAGCTCTCAAATAACACACCCGAGCAATGAAATCCCTTCCCGAATATGTTCTTGAGCCTTAGCAGGTGTATGGGGTTTAGTTTTTCGAGTAGGGGGCTAGGGTTTCAAAAATATGAGTGTGATTATGATAAAGAAGGTTAAAAATCGTTTTATAAAGGTTTAAGTCGGTTTCCCTACGACCTGGGCTCCCCCGCGGAGGCTGTTGCTGCCAAGCGTATGCGGCGCGTGTTTGTGTTGAGTTGGGTCTGGTCCGACTTCGGTGGGATGGGCTCAAGTGTTTTATTTATTTATGTTTTCTTTGATTTTCCATTATTTTGGGCCTTAAACATTTAACCCAACATCACCAATATCAACACTATATTTTTAGACCCGAATTACCTTGTCGATTAGTCGGGTGTCAGTTATGAGCTCGGCGATGTGTTTCGTTTAAAGGAACGTGAAGAACCAACGAGTATAACGGTGATTAATGATAACCACCGTGTGTTTAATACGTGTGTTCACTCAGGTACAACCCTTGCTCACACCAGAGGCAGAACCAAAACCGTAGAAAATGAAAGTGCGTGTGTGTGGTGAAAGTGAGAACACAAGAATATAAGTGGTTCGGTCGAGAGTGACCTACGTCCACTGTAAAGAGATAATTCTGTTACTTTGGAGTTTACAAGTGATTACAAATATTATCTTTATTTTAATTCTTGCATGTAAGTGTCGATCCTTTATGAAGGAGAAGAAGTCTTCTATTTATAGGAGAAGATATGGGCCGGGTGAGACGACCCATAAAATGTTGTAACTGATCTGGGCCTTGACCCGGGCCCCAATGTCTTGAGCCCATGAAATTTGCGGGAATCGGGTGACATTAAATGTTGATGTCAGAGAAAGCATGATCTGGCTTGCTACAAGTCCACGTGGCGCGACGTGATTGGGCACAGGCGGCGCTTGTCCCTGACACGGTATGGTTGACCCTTTTGATGGCGTCTGATGTGATGTCTGGCACCAGACATGCTTGAACAGTACCCTGAGTACAGTGTCAGCATGGTGGAAGCATGGGGGCTGTCAATTCACTATTCCCTCGTCAGTAGTTGGTGGACCACTACTGACACATGTCTGACTCTGATTGGCGCGGGGGCGCCCAGATCTGACCAGATCTTCTTCATTCTTGATCGTCCGTAGCTTGTACCAAAAGGTGATACTAGTGGAATATTCCGCGCGTATATGGGCGCGTGAAGATTCTTTTGTGATGATGCCGTCATACAGATGAAGTCATGTTGCGCGTGGATGAGCTTCCCCGCGCAGTCATGGTTCCGCGGGCATAAGATGTTGGCTTGTTTTTGCCCGCGCTCTTTGGTTCGCCCGTGTTTATGTGAGATGTCGTTTTTAAATTATGGTATGAAAATTGGTAGTTACTTTGTTGATAATAGCTTTTTAGTGTTTTGGATACGACAAAATTGTAAGGCGCGCAAAGCGCACCTTGAAACACACTAGTTATACTTAAGAGTTTAGGAGGTTTAAAGTTACCTTAGATGATTATTTTTTATCTTGGTTATGTTTTGAGGGAGATTGCATGTTATGATTTATGATTTCTAAAGAGGAAGGTATGCATTTGACAAGGAGAAGAGGTAGGATTGGTTTTTGTTAGTTGTGGAGGGATATGGATCAACTTGTCAAGAAAGTAGCTGGCTTTATTTGAATTTTAATTGTTTGATCTTGATCTCTAAGGTATGTGGACTGAAATTAGGAGGTAAAAGGTCTAGATTCAGTTTTGATTAGAAATATAGGGATTAGTAGGGCTGCAAACAAACTGAACTTTCAGCGAGACTAAAACTGGGTTACACGGTCTAATCCTTGGTCGTACACCCCCTGATTACAAAATGTGTTACCATAAACTTTCTTACTTTTGCCTTTTTGGGTTCCAGTGTCCTGCTGGCCTGGAGTTTATATTGGTATATAGAAGTTTCGTCGTTAAAAAAATAAATAAACTTTCTTACCACCCTTGAAAGCTGAATGATGACACATCTCCCCATGAAATCTATCACCTATCCCATCATACTGTTAGAAAAATATTATAAAGTTCAGTTTATTATTATGTTAAGGAATATTGGATTTAAATAATCCCAATTATCAGCTATTGGCCGTCACTAGTCCCAACTTCAAAAATCATTGCCGAGGGTCCCGCATTTTAACTTATTTTCCATCAGTGGCCCCATACTAATTAAAAGTTAACCCAATTAGCTTTTGCTAACGTGGACTGCTTATATGGCTAAAAAAAGTCAAAGTCTTACTGACGTGGACGACTTATGTGGCAAAAGTCAAACTTTTACTGATGTAAATTGCTTATGCGGCAAAGTTTTGATGACGTGGACTGCTTAACATCAGTAAAAACTAACTGAGTTAACTTTTAGTTAGTCTGGGTCCGCTGAGGGGAAAACAGGTTAAAAGTTGAGACCGTTAGCAGTGATTTTTAAATTTAGGACTGATGGCGGCCAATAGCTAATAGATGAGATTACTTAAATCAAATACTCCTTATGTTAATATGCATCGTTACTTTGCCTCTGTACACTTTATCTAGTTATGTTAGTTAATTAGGTTATGAGGCCGCAGACGGTTATTGTTTGATGGTTAATCACAACCGTTTAGGGTTGATTAACTCTCAGATTATTTTTTGTATATATCATGTAAATGTTGGCGAGATAAGGCACCAAGTTAATCAAGAACTATTTCGTTTAACCATGTTACGAGTGTTGTTTATTTCGTTCAATCGGGAGTGTCTTGTGTTCGATATCCGTATTAAATTTGTAAATATACGTTATAACTAAAAGATGAGAAGTTGAAATGGTTCAAACTAAGTTGATGACATTTGAGGTTACGATTCGATAAATTTAGAGGTTACTAGGCTAAGGGGATAAATTGTGTGGTTCACGTGGGGTAGATAGTGTATAACTGGGATGACCACCAAGCTTCACGAGGGCTGGATAGTGTTTTAGGTGCATTCTTATATTGAGTCTCGTTAAGAGAGGAAGAAATGTGGGGTTCCTCTCTTAACCAACCTTCGACGTGAGAATAAGTTTGATTCTTTGAGAGTAATAACATATATGTTGGGAATGTGACTGATCAATCATTTAACTTTGTGAGAGTGAGGTATTTATAGCCGGAATGGTAGGAGGTGATTGGCCAAGAGTTGCTTTCAGAATATTCTCTATAGTCTATCATCTAATGACCGTTATGAATTTCGGAGGAGGGTGTGTGCTGGTGCAATGTTGTTGGCTGGACGTCACTATCGTTCATCCTTGTTGTCCCATGTGTCACCATCTATTTTGGAGGAGTTCATAGAGCGGGACTTACCCTCACCTAATTGGCTAGTGTCTCTTCAGATAGTCTCTTTGTCCCCTGTCATATAACAAATCCTACGTGGCGTGTGGGCCCATAGAGTCTTTGATTTCCCAGCTGTTGTGGAGCATTAGTGGTGACATAGATTAATGGAAACGATTTCCCAATTATCTGTTTCCAATCTTTGATTATTCCTATTTATCTTTTTTCCTTTTTTTAGCTCCTCATTCTTAGACTATCCACTATCACAACCCAACCCAACCCAACCCAACCCAACCTAACTTTTCATTAAAAAACTAGTTTCTCTCTCTTCCACCTACACAACCCAACCCAACCCAACCCAATCCAATTTCACTCACCACCCACAACCCAACCTAAACTAATATAGTAATAATAAAAAAGTGATGATATATAATATAAAAATCAATTTACATAATGCAAAAGTAAAAAATATACTTATTTTATTCTTCAACCGATTGCAACCTTGGGTTGCAGGGGCAATCCGGTCGTCCAAATTAGAGCTCATTTACATTTATTTTTTCTAATTCTGTTTTGTCTTTTGTGAATTATTGCAACCGGTTGTGGCTTTTAGGTCATGACAGTGCATAGTCTTAGGCTTAATTGTTGCTCTTTGTAAGCATAAATATGTTATCGTTTTCTTTGGTTGAATATACAGACAATAAACCTCATACCACTTTATATGGTATCATAGCGGGATCATCACCGCTCAGACCAAAAACCCAAATCCTCGCCATGAAACCGACACCCGCATTGGGCGAAGCCTGTCACCTAGTAGCCGAAGATGAACATCAGAAAATCATTACTTCTGGTAAAAAATCTGGTGTGGATGTGGCTGCCTTCTAGGCATTCACAAAACGGGATGGGACCTTGACTGGGCAGGCTAAGATGGACAAAAAGTGAGCCGGAAAAACGCTAACGATAAGATAGAACACTGTGACTTCTGTGGTAAGGACAGGCATGTCAAAGAGGGTTGTTTCAAACGAATAGGCTACCCGGAATGGTGGCCGGGAAAAGGGAAAACCTAAAAGGGTTGGCCGAAGGCAGCTCTTGTTGAAGTGAAGCAAGCACGGTGGCGGGATTAAGCAGTGAGCAGTATCAACAATTCTTGAATCTGTTTAGAGAAAAGAAGCTAACCTCGCAAGGTGGAACGACGCCGGTGGCTAACATGGCAGGAAGATGGGCCGAAGGTAATAAGTGGGTTATGGACTCGGGTTGCACCGAACACCTAACCCACAGGTTTGATCTTTTTATTAAACATTTTGCAACCACTAACGAGTTGCCCGTCACTATACCCAACGGTGAATCTATTCCAGTTCACGGGAAAGGAACTTGTAATATACCAGGGGGAACCACCATTGATAATGTTCTATATGTTCTAAACTTTACTTGTAATCTTTTATCGGTAAGCAAATTGGCAAAGGAACTACAATGTGTTGTAACCTTTTTTCCAGATTTCTGTGTCATGCAGGACTTGAGCTCGAGGAGGTTGATTGGGACTGGTGAATGTAGGCAAGGTCTTTATTGGATGAATATGGTGGGAGGTGAAAGAAAGGTATTGGCAGTCACAAATAACTTGTGGCACAAGCGTTTGGGACACGCCTCGTTTGGCAAACTTTCTCATTTAAATTTTATAAGAATGGTTCTCCAGAAACAAACGGTTCTTGCTGTGACTCTTGTTTAAGAGCCAAGTTTTCTAGACTTCCTTTTCCTGTTAGTGCAATAAAAACTAAAGATTGCTTTGAATTATTGCACTGTGACATTTGGGGGAGGTATAGGACACCGACTCTCACACGAGAAACTTATTTTTTAACCATTGTTGACGATTTCAGTCGATCCGTGTGGGTTTTTTCTCCTAAAGCAAAAATCTCAAGCTAGTGATTGCCTAATTTTTTTCATCAAAATGATTAAAACCCAATTTAAGAAAGAGGTTAAAAGAATTAGATGTGATAACAGGGGGAATTCACGTCAAATAGAATGGAGAATTTCTACTTGGAGCATGGAATTCTCCTTGAAACCACATGCCCCCATACCCCGCAACAAAACGGTGTTGTCGAAAGAAAACACCGCCACCTTCTTGAAACCGCCAGAGCAATCAGGTTTGAAGCTAATCTACCTATACGGTTTTGGGGAGAATGCATCATGACTGCTGCCCACATCATAAATCGGCTTCCATTCGATACCTTGGGAAATAAAACGCCATATGAGATGATCTATGGTCATAAGCCTGTGTACGAACACATGAGAACCTTTGGTTGCCTTGCGTATTATCGCAATATTGAAACAAAGGGTGACAAGTTCGTGGAAAGGGGGAGACCGGGAATATTTGTAGGATATCTGCAAGGCACTAAGGGGTACAAGATTTATGACGTGAAAAACTACAAAATGGTAGTATCAAGAGACGTAATATTCATCGAAAATGTTTTCCCATTCAAGACAACAACGAGACCGGGTGAAGAGGATGAACCTGAAATTTTTGAGTGGCCCTCGTGGTACTATGATGAAGTGGGTGATGATCAAGATCAAATGAAATGTAATGAAGCTAGTGACAGCATGCATGGAAATAATGAAGGAGATAATGCAAATATTATTGCTCAAGCCAATGAGTCACCTCACAACAACATTGAAAAGAACGTGCATGACAGTGAGCCTATCATCCAAAGTGAAGGCAATGAAATATTTCAAGAAACTAGTATCGTGTCCGAAACAAATAGTTCAGATCAAAATCCCATCAAAGAGAAGAGGAACAGAACTCGATCAGTTCGTCTTGACAATTACGCTGTCGACCTTCCACCATCATTAGGCACGCCTACACCCTTCACCGATCAAGGCTCCTCGGCTACGCCATCTACGGTACATCCTATAGCCAATTTTATTTCTTATGAAAAATTTACCAACTCTCATAAAGCTTACCTATCGGCCATCTTTTCAAATAATGAGCCTAAAACTTTTAAGCAAGCTGGTCAGAAAGAAGTCTGGAGAGAAGCGATGAAGAGCGAGATACAAGCACTTGAAGCTAACGACACGTGGACTCTTGAAGAGTTACCAAGAGGAAAGCGAGCCATCGACTCTAAATGGGTTTACAAGATAAAATATAAACCGAATGGGGAAATAGAACGATACAAGGCGAGACTAGTAGCTAAAGGCTTCACCCAACTCGAAGGGGTAGACTACCATGATACCTTCGCTCCGGTTGCCAAACTCGTCACCGTTCGAACCATTTTGGCTGTTGCGGTCAAGAAGAATTGGTTTATGCACCAATTAGACGTTAACAACGCTTTCCTACATGGTGATTTAAAGGAGGAGGTCTATATGAAAATCCCGCAAGGATTCGACTAAGGAAATGAAACAAAGGTTTGTAGGCTCCGAAAGTCTCTTTATGGATTGAAACAGGCTTCGAGAAACTGGTATCACAAATTCACAGCAGCATTAACTGAAGTGGGCTTCCAACAATCACGTGCCGACCACTCTCTTTTCATCTTCAAAACTCAAACCTCGTTTGTAGCGGCCCTCATTTATGTAGACGATGTTATAATTGTGGGAGATAATTTAGAGAAAATACAAGAAACCAAGACCTTTCTTAACAGGAGGTTTAGCGTGAAAGATCTTGGCAACCTAAAATACTTCTTGGGTATTGAGGTTGCTCGTGTCAAAGAAGGTATGGTTCTTTGCCAAAGAAAATATACCATGGACATTTGAAAAGACAGTGGTATGATGGGGTGTAAGCCAAGTGCTATGCCTATGGAACAAAATTCTAAGCTTGAAAGAAACGGTAAAGATGTTGTTGTCGATGCAACCACATATCGTAGATTAGTTGGTCAGCTCCTTTACTTACAAGCTACCCGGCCAGACATCGCCTACTCTGTGAACGTGTTAAGTCAATTCGTATCGGACCCCGACAAAGTCACATGAACGCAGCCATGAAAGTCCTACAATACCTCAAATCTACTCCTGGTCAGGGGATCTTACTTCCAAAAGAAGGTGGTAACAACCTCATAGCCTATACTGATTCAGATTGGTTGGGTTATCCAGACACGAGAAGGTCAAGAACCGGTTATTTGTTACTCTTGGGAGGTGCACCTATCTCATGGAAATCCAAGAAACAATCGGTCGTATCAAGATCTTCCGCGGAAGCAGAGTATCGAGAATGGCAACTACTGTTAGTGAGGTGTTGTGGTTGCGTTGGCTACTAAAAGAACTAGACTTGGAACAAACTAATCCAAACTTGGCAGTGAAACACATCGCTAACAACCCTGTCTTTCATGAACGAACAAAGCACGTCGAAATGGACTGCTACTTCGTAAGGGAAACAGTTGAATCAAAGGAAGTCGAACCAGTACATATTGACACCAAATCACAGATTGCAGATTTGCTTACAAAGGCTCTCGGAGCACGACAAACTCAGAATATTACTTGACAAGCTGGGCATTCGCGACCTTCATGCTCCATCTTGAGGGGGAGTAATGGAAACGATTTCCCAATTATCTGTTTCCAATCTTTGATTATTCCTATTTATCTTTTTTCCTTTTTTTAGCTCCTCATTCTTAGGCTTAATTGTTGCTCTTTGTAAGCATAAATATATTATCGTTTTCTTTGGTTGAATACAGACAATAAACCTCATACCACTTTATATAGATTTTGCTTGGACCCGTGGGGGGTCCAAGACCGTATCTTTACAGATTGTATGTGTGTAAGAAGGTTTGTAAATGTAAAACACCATGTTCAAATGTAAGACACTATAACACATTGAAAATCATATTGAAAACGTAGAACATCATGTCATAATTTTCTCTTTTTACACGTTGACATCATGTTAATTCCAGTTCCATTCACATCTTTACAAATTAAACACAATACAATTTTCATTAAAATTAATCTCAATCTCTTAAATTCTTATTTTTTTTTCTTTTTTAAATATCACAGTTCCTTCGTGGCTTCATCTCTTAACCAAACAACCTTTAGACTAATTTTTTTTTCTGTCAGTAAACGGATGACACAAATTGCTCTCTTTTAAGTCTTGTAGGAAAAAAACTCAAGTTTTCTAAATGTCAATAAACGGATAGCACAAATTGCTCTTTTCAGAAAAGGGTGACGACGCAGCTTGTTACCCGTCTACCCTCTATTTTGATGTAACTTGGCAAGTTTAAGAAATGAATATAAAAAAAATATTACAATAATAAAAACAATAAAAAAAGTGTAATGTCCGAGGCCACGCCACCATTTTTCTAACAGCGACTCCATCGTAATAAAACATACAGGGACTAAAAATAAATAAGCTAATATCTTAGAGGACTTAAATATAAGTTATACCGTTAAACCCCTGTCAGTTAATAACAGATTTCCCCCCTTTTTTTTCTTTCAAGTCTCAACCAACACTCTCTCTATATATACACTATAAACACCTAAATCACTTCACAATTATCATACCATTTCTTCTGCAAATATCTCAATCCTCTCTAAACAATATGAATCCAAATCCAAATTCTAACAAATACGCCAAGGCGAAAATCGAAGAACCGAATCTTCAATTACCTAAAGCTATGCTCAAACCTAATACTGATCAATCTACTGGTGAACTCTGTTACATGAAAATTTTCGGTAACAAGTTCTAAGATCAATCATATATAACATTCATCCGCCATTGTTGTTGTGTTATGTTTTTCCTGTAATCATCCTGAATTTAGGTTTTATATTGATCTTATATGTTATTTGTATAGATTACGTGATTGATTAGAATTTAGTCACCAAAAAAGTTGTAATCAGTGTTTATTTTCACGAGATTTATGTTAGTAATCTGATTTATCTTATTTGTTATGTTACAAAAGTGTAAGACAGTAAAATTGTTGATCAAGTGTTTTTGTATTGTAGTTTTTAATTTCAAGTGTTTTGAGGATAATTCTGCAGTTAGGTTTTTTATACAGATGTTATACGTTATTTGTATACATTGATTTTGTCAGTGATAAAGGTGTAATCAACGTATATTTCACGACGTTTATCTTATGTTTTGTGTACAGAAATCTGATTTATATTATGTTGCGATCAGGCTATACGATTAATAATATCAGTTTGTTTCATTTTTGTCACCGAATTTAACACCGATAAGTCATTTTTGTGTTTAAAGCTTTACTGATACGCCATTCCAAGTAGTTGATAATGATGATTTCTCTTCTGGCGAGCTTTCGTGGAGAGATTTCTGTTGTGTTTTGTGTTTTCTTGAGATCATTCTGCATGTAGGTTTTGTATAGATGTTAAACCTTATTTTCATTAATGATATGATTGTTTTAGATCTGCTTGATTGATTTCGACAGCAAAAAAGTTGTAGTAAAGGTTTTAGTTAACGAGATTTTTGTTATGTTCCGTGTCTAGAAATCAATTTTTGTGATCAGGCTATGTGCAGATGTTAGTAATCTGATTTACGTTAGCTATTTGTTTCACTTTGTCTTGAAATAAAGCGATAATCAACGTTTCTCCATACAGTAAAAATTGTTGATCAGGAAGTCAGGAACAAACCCTAGGGACGTCTCTTACAGTGTAGAAGTATGTGCACCTTATGTGTTTGATGTGTAGAAGTATGTGCATCTTATCGTATTATTAATTTCTCGATTGCTGCAGTTGTTTGATGTTGCATGCATAAATGTCAAAGAATTATATTATTGTCGATTCTTGGTTTCGCATTACATGTGGAATAACTTCTTGTAATAATCTCATTGTTATGAACTATGTGGTTTGTTCTTTTATTCTTGAGCAAGGAAGTAGTAGTAAATGCTACTCAATGTTGTTCATATGAGACCATTGCAAGTAATAACCTGAAGAATGTTAATGGTAATGATGATTTCTGCTAATTATAAGGTTTTAATTGCAATATGACCATATTTTCACACTATTTTTTTCTCCTAATCAGAAGATGATCTCAAGAAAACTAAGCATCTAGCTGAGGAAATAGCTGCAGGAGCGAAACTTGAGAGGAAAGTATACCGGATTCGTAATATGGAAGTATGTTACATCACACATTTAATCTGTTTCCTAATACGGACATGGTTTTCCTTGTTTTTATGGTAATTTGATCTGTTCACAGCTTTTCAAAGCTATTGGAGATGACTTTGAAGATATGCATCAAATTCATAAAGTCTCAAAAGCCACAATTGGGCTGTTAGTTGATTCCGAAGCTGATCATCATTGGCATGCGTTTATTGACTTGGTGGGTACTGTCGAACAAGTTAAAATGGCTGAAGAACTCATCCTAGACAGCATCCTAAAGGCCGGTTTCTGTTTCAAAGTTACATATTCGTAGACCGGTGACTCTTGTTATGAAAATTTGGTACTCTTTAGGTTCGTTTCATGCTCACACGTTCTAGAATTGTATGCAGACATATGAAGGCTCGGTTTTTCCAGTAATTCTGATGCCACCAACTGTATATGGGCATGAAATCACACTCGACGTGGACAAGGTGATAAATCAACACTCTAGTGGAATACAAACCAGGGTCTGATATTTATTTATTTGGTTGCTGTTGTTGTCCTTTTTGTTTGTATATAGGTTGCGCATCTCCTTGGAGACAATGCCAGTAATGCCTTGGCAATTGAAGTAGTATCTGGTGCTTGGTTGCAGGTCTGTTAGTTGTTTACTCGCACATATTGACTTATAATAAATAAACTAGTCCAAATTTGGTTATTAAATAGGTGTGAATGTTCAGATTGATGATAAACCTCCTGCTGGTCGTCCAAGCCATGAGAGAGTAGTGAACATATATGGTCCCAAGGCGCATGTTTTCAAGGCTGTTTCGCTAATTCACTCACAAGTCTTTGCGGTGATTTTTTAGCTTAAGTTGTTTAAAAACTCGATTGGTTGGTTGGTTGATTGTTTATTATTTTTTGTTGTTTCAGCCTGGGGAATGTCTTGAAGCAGAGGATGAGTTGCAGATGCTGTTTAATGAACTCAGTTTTGATGAGGTGATGGCGGGTATGAAATCTCGTACTTCTCAGGTGGCTGACTTTGTGGGAGCTGCTTCTGCTTCGAGTTCTGGTTCCAGTTCTGGTCAAACAGAAGAACAAAAGGAGCAACATGATGAAGAAGCTAAAGATAAAGATGAATCAGAAGGCGAAAAGCTGCAGCAGGATGAGGAGGATGTTGAGGTAGCTGAAGATAAAGACGGATCAAACGAGAAAAAGAAGAATCAACATGAGGAGGATGTTAAAGAAGGTGTTTCTGGCAAGCCCAAGGGATCTGTTGAGGAGCTTGATTAAGAAGTAAGATGATGCTCTCTCGTAAGTCGTAACTGATTGATCTACAGTTTTCCTTACTATACTTTTGTGAAATAAAATACAAACCAGACGTCACGTACTGCAATACCATAGATTCAATACATGTGCATTTGACTTTTATGTTTTGGTTACATGGTTGCTAATACAAAACGAAAATGATTCGCTAGAACATATGTTTTGTCTCATCGGCATCAGCTAAAGAAGTGAAGGTGCCAAGTTAGAAACTTTATGAGATTTATAATGAAAGAATTATCATGAACAGTCAGTAGCTGCATAAAAGTTGACAAGGGATAAAAGAGTCACTCTTTCCGGTTATAAGAGTGCTTATTGGTGATATATTATGATGGTTCATTACCTTCACAAAGATTAATGAAAATACTTTGAACTATATATTCTATACTGGCACAAGTTTTCTTACCGTTCTAGTCAAGTATCAATGTCTTCCGGCTTACTAAAAGATATAATAAGATAGATTATAGAAGTTGTGGTCGATCACTATGATTAACAAGGTAATATACTTAATCAAGAGTGTGTTTTGATGTAAACAGAGTCAAGTCTTGTAGTAAAATAATCCATTTTTTTGACAAATGTTGCAGATGGGGTTCTTTGTTGAACTATATATATGTGTCAAACCATGTGAGTTGGTCCTCTTTTGAAGCTATGTCATCTTGTTTCTATTTCCATGTAGTTAATGTTGTAAAGTGGATTCTTGGAAAACGTTTCTTAGTTATTTGAGATCATTTTTGATCTTGTAGGAAAATCACATGAATCACCATTTGACCCAAGTCTTTCACATAAATAGCCATTTTCACCAACTTTGTAAAAACATAACAAGTTGACTAAGTTCTAAATTGTGACAAGTATACCCACAAATCTTAACCCAATAATCACATGGCATGGTTGCATAACAACACATGGTCACACATATGGTCCATATGGAGATATGCATCGAAAGGCATCTTTCGGGTTATCTGAGTAGTTGAATGTAATTTTAAACTAGTAGCTAGAGTTTTAATATTTAAAAGTGGTACCTTGTAATAACTACATTACAAGTATAAACTCATGAAATCTTATGTTGTGTGCGAGTAGGGGTGTCAATCGTGTTGGGTTGGTTGGCGGGTTCCGGATTGACGTGTTGAATTTTTCAATCATATAGTTTATTTGTGCCGTGTCATACCTATTTAGAATCGTGTTTGGGTTAACCCATGTAATATTCATTTGTGATTATGAGTAATATGTAATGATTTTGTTTCAATTTAAACAATCAATTACTCCTACTCAAATAAAAGTTAATTGTGGGGTTTATCTTTCTCAAATATTAAAACACACTCTTAAATTAGATAGCTGGTCAGTGCAACCTTTTATAAAATGGTAGTTCAACCTATTGTTATGTTTTCAGTCTAATATAATGCTAGAAAATAGTAGAAATACAGTGTATATATATCTCTCATTAAATTAAAAAAATAGAGAGAGAGACATATATAGGTAAATGTTTAAAATTTATAAATTAACAAATTAACAATTCAAAAGGTTAAACACTTTAAGTTTGTTTTTTTTATTATTTTGAAATAAGTTAAGTGTTTTGTAATTAATTAACCACACCCTACTGTTATATACATGGAGCGGTAAACTTTAGGTGACCTCAAACATTGACTTACTTGTTTGACTCACCTACGTAGGAAATCTTGCTATAGCTAGCAAATAAACTGGGTGTGCAATGGCATTATATATATGATGTTTATTTTATGTGGTTAATTTTCCACGAGTCTTCCATTTGTCATGTTGCATGACTTGAATTAAAAATTAAGAATTTCTATTTCTAAAACAAAACTAAAGCGTGTTATTTTGTTTTTTTACCTTAAATTATGAGGAATGCCGACCAGCTTCACCAACCGGTAGCATGTTTTGTACTTTATATAGGGGTTAAAGTTTTAAATCAATTATTAGTTGGTGAATATTAATTTTGATAGCATGATTGCATGAATCACCACTTGAGAATGTTCTACGTAAATAATATTTATGATATAATATATGTACCAAAAGTAGGAAGCATTTTGTACCATTGGATTAAACTCTTTTAACGGTTAATATTAATGGTGTGAAAGTATTGCAAGTAAATAGGAAGTTACTCAAACCTTAAGAAAACAATCAACCTACTTTTTTTCTAATTTAATTCCATCAACCCTTTTTAAAATTCAAGTACCTTCCATGTAATTCATTATTATCTTTTTTTTAAATTGTACTATTTCTATATAACAACACACATGTATATACATAACTATGTGTTATTATGTATATTATTATACATTTTACTTTAAAAAAATGGTGTCTCAAGTGCAAATGAAAAACATTGTATTTGCCAATTCAGTCCAAACACCAAAGTTAAACTTAAAGTTCTAATTCAGCCGGCTTTGTATGAGACCATTTCTAAATTCACAAAACAATTCATCCATACTGATTGACTGAGTTATTAACTGATATACAACCAAACAGATCCAATATTGTCAATGGTTTATGCCACATGAACCATCTCCCATTCATGGCTGTTACCACCTCCATGCTTGTTCTTTCACTCATTACCACCACCATCCTCCTTACACTACCTTACGCCGCTCCGTTATCGTTTCAAAAAGCCGGTTTCAGCCCGAATGATGGCGACATAACGTATGAGAGAGACGCCTATCCTTCAAACAATGCAATCCAACTCACTACTAACCAGCGTGACGTTACTGCATTGGTTAGTATCGGTCGAGCCACTTACTCTCAGCCCTTGCACCTTTGGGACCGTGGCTCACGGAACCTAAGCGACTTCTCAACACGGTTTACTTTCACCATCAACTCTCTTAACAGTTCAAGGTACAGTGATGGGCTTGCCTTCTTTCTTGCACCAAATGGCTCCACAGTTCCTGATAACGTCACGAATAGTGGCACCTTGGGGCTCACTCGTAACAATGAGGTGTTGAACTCTAGTAGCAGCCCGTTTGTTGCGGTTGAATTTGACGTTTTTCAAAACAAGTGGGACCCGAAAGGCGAACATGTTGGGATTGATATAAGTTCTATGGATTCAGTAAGGAATGTGACATGGCGGAGCAGGATCAGAGAGGGTAAAACATACGAAGCCGTAATAAGGTATGATTCTAGTTTGAATAACCTCAGTGTTGTGTTCACAGGTTTCAGCCAGACTTCCACTCTGCACCAGAGGATTTCTTACATTGTCGATCTGCGGGAACACTTGCCGGAGTGGGTCACATTTGGGTTTTCCGGTGCAACCGGGAACACTGCAGTTATACATAGTATATACACATGGGATTTTAGTTCAAATCTTGGTATTGATGAGAACACAATGGACCCAGGCCCAGAGACTGTGGCTAACCCTGGTACTCGGGCTAGACATAAGCCGACTAAAAGTAAAGCAGGGTTAGTGGCGGGTTTGGTGATCATATGTGTTGTGCTAACCGGTTTGGGTCTGGTTTTGTTTATGTTGAAAAAGAAGAAGAGCGGATTTAAAACCGATGATGACGTTTTTGTTTTAGATAATGAGTTCGAAAAGGGTACTGGGGCGAAAAAGTTCTCATACAAAGAACTGGCTCGAGCCACAGGTAACTTTGCAGAGCAAGAAAAGCTCGGTGAAGGTGGTTTTGGCGGGGTTTATAAAGGATTCATAAAAGAAATGGACTCGTATGTTGCAGTCAAGAGGGTGTCACGCGAGTCCCACCAAGGAATAAAGGAATATGCATCAGAAGTGAAAACCATTAGCCGACTACGTCACCGAAACTTGGTCCAGCTCGTGGGCTGGTGCCATGAAAAGAAAGATCTACTGTTGGTGTACGAGTTCATGCTAAATGGTAGCCTCGACACGCATTTATTTCATGGAAAAAGCCTGTTAAAGTGGCCTGTGAGGTATCAAATTGCGAAAGGTTTGGCGTCTGCACTGCTTTATTTGCATGCAGAATGGGAACAATGTGTGGTTCATCGGGACATCAAGTCGAGTAACGTTATGTTGGATTCAAATTTCAATGCAAAACTAGGAGACTTTGGGCTGGCTAGGTTTGTCGACCATGACAAGGGTTCACAGACAACTGTCTTGGCTGGAACCATGGGCTACATGGCTCCAGAGTGTGTCATGACAGGTCAAGCCAGCAGGGAAACAGATGTGTACAGCTTTGGAGTTGTGGCACTGGAGATAGCGTGTGGAAGGAAGCCAATGGACCTTAAGGCTCCGAAAAATCAGACAAGATTGGTGGAGTGGGTTTGGGATCTTTACGGGCAAGGGAAGGTTCTAGAAGCTGCTGACAGTAGACTCAAGGGTGATTATGATGCAACAGAAATGGAGTGTTTGATGGTTACTGGTCTTTGGTGTGCACATCCTGACAGCAATTGTCGGCCTTCGGTTAGGCAAGTGATTAGTGTGCTTAACTTTCAGTCCTCATTGCCCAGTTTACCATCAAAGATACCTGTCCCAACTTACTTTACCCCATCTCTAAACCTGCAAGTGTTTAATACAGCTTCACAAAGCAGCCAAACACAGAGCTCTAGCGCCTACGGATATAACACAGATTCTTCAAAGTAACCATTTGGTACTACTGCAATATTCTGTTGTATTTTTTTTCTTGTGGTTATTTATCATTTTTTTGTAACTAATAGTTCTGTGAGTTCTTTTAGACTATATGTTCTTTTTCATGTTCTTGTATTCTGGTGCAATAAACATCCAAGGAATCAAACACTTGGAAAGTATCGATTTTTTACACGTCACATTACAATGAGTCAGTGACCACTTAGAACAATCTAAATATATCTAGAAACACATAATCTTAAGCTACGCAAAGTCAAATATTTTGACAAATTTAAAGCTCCAATTTGTTAAAAAGACGGTTGAATGCGACACGAAATTTATTGAAAGGTTTAAAACTACAAAACCTGGATTGAAATCCGAAAGTTCAAACACTCATTTGTAGAGCTCCTTGAATCTCCTGCAGGCTTCCAACACGTTGTCCCTATGGCCAAAGGCGCTGACCCTAACGAACCCTTCACCAGCAGGTCCGAACCCACTACCAGGTGTGGTCACAACATGGGTCTTCTCAAGAATCTCGCTGAAGACGTCCCATGAACTTCGACCGGGGAAGTGGACCCACACGTATGGGGCATGTATTCCTCCATATACTGTAAAACCTAGTGAAGTAAATGTATCCACTATAATCTTTGTATTTTCTTTGTAGAACCCAACCACTTCATGCATAGCCTGCAACAATTAGAAATGTGTTTAGATTTTCATAATCATTTTTAACTACCTATATACCGGTTTTTGAAAAGAAACCGTATTGAGGTCAACCTAGCCCGACCCTCCATCGAGCCAGTAGAAAAATAACCTGTTTTGACCAAAACCCTTAATCCAAACCTGTACTCATAAGTCGTAAACTAACCTGAAGACCTTCAGGAGAAAGGCATGCAAGACCACCAGCTTGGGCAATGTTTGATGCGCCATTGAATCCAGTACAAACAATGCGGTTGAAGTCCTTAGCCACAGGAAACCCATCTGAATACTTAAGTTCTTTTGGGACTACAGTCCAGCCTAACCGAACTCCTGTAAATCCAGCATATTTGGAGAAAGATGCAGTTTCAATTGCAACCTGCCACACACATAAATATTGACTTAGTCTGGCGAGAAACTGTTATGGAATTATAATTTATAAGTCGATAGCTATGACTCTACCTCCTTGGCTCCAGGGATTTCAAAGATAGATTTAGGGGTGTCACCTGACACATACATGGCATATGCTGAATCGTAAATAATAATGGACCCATTATCCTTGGCAAACTTCACTAATTTTGTCAGTTGCTCCCTGGATGCAGCAGAGCCTGTTGGATTGTTAGGTGAGCAGAAAAATATGATGTCTGTTCGAGAAACTTTAGATAAATCAGGAAAAAAAATCATTCTCTGGTGTGCATTTCATGTATTCAATATTCCCAAATTTTTCAATATCCTTTTGGTACTCCCCTGTTTGTCCAATAATCACACTTGAATCTACATAAGCCTGAAAGAATAAATGATGATTGAAAATAAGTTGCAAATGCAAACGGTCTTGCAACAACTAGCTTCTCAACAATGGAAGTTTTCCCTTTTTAACAGTCAAATTAAACAAATGCAGATGTAAAAATTTGTTACCGGATATGATGGATCTTGCACCGCCATTGTAACATTAGACCCAAATAAAACCTGCCACAAATATCAATAAGAAAACACAAAAATGCAAAGAAATAAGAACAAAAAGTTATAAAAAAAGAAATACAGACCTGAAGGCGGGAAATGTCAGACTTTGCACCATCAGATACAAATATGTCATCTTCCTCTATGCCAAGGTTTGCGTAAAATGTCGACGCAAGTTTAGCTCTCAGTTGCTGAATATATAAATGACATGTATAAGTTAATTAACTGTCATACCAAGGTATATAATAAATATGTGTTGATGTAAGATAATAAAACTGAACATTTCCATAAGTTCTCATGTATAAAACCTGTATCCATTATAAGTATATTTGATTGCTTTAAAATCACAACTATAACCAACAAAGTCTATCAATTGTGCATACCTTTTCACCTTGTTCAGCTCCATAACCACTGTAACCGTCAACAGTAGATAAGCCAAGTGCTCTCTGTTAAGCAGAAATATAAACACGATTATTCAAAATCTATATTTTACACAGGTGAGAAAAATGCAGCAAAGGGTAATTATAATACCTTAGCCATTGCAGAGGTAATGACTTCGGGAATGGGCTCAGTGGTATCACCAATTCCAAGGCTTATCACTTGTGCATCAGGATATTTCAACATGTGTGCCGCCTTCCTTCTTCCAATCTGTAATATAGCACATGAAAAATATTTTAAACTTCATGTCCAAATGTAAAACAACAAGATAGAGGGTATCAACAACCACATTTGGAATTATAAGTAACATGAGGCAGTGATTGTAAAATGTAAAGACCTCTGGAAAGAGATAGCCAGCTTGAAGCTTAGCGATGTTCCCATTGCGGGAAACTTTAGTCTTGTAAGCTGCAAAAATAACATCACAATCAAATGGCACTGTGGAAATGTTATAATAAGCAAAGATTCATGAGTTTCCTCCAAAATATTATCATCATCATACTCAATTAATCCCACCAATAGCAAAGCTAAGGTAGGGTCTGAGGAGGGTAAGATGTAGACAGCCTTACCTCTCCCCCGAGGGAATAGAGAGGCTGCTTCCAGTGAGACCCCCAGCTCGATAGTGGTTTTGCATCAAGCCTTGGACATAAGGCACACAACACTTAGCAATCGGGACAAGCCCGATTGGTGCATGTATCCACGTGTCTTTTGGCTATCCACGCCACCACATGATGCATGATTAACCGTCCGCCATTTTTATCGTTAGTTTCACGAAATTAGTAAAGTAACGTTAAAATTAGTGCAATTTAAAGAAAATTAGTGCATTTTTATCATTATTATCCTCCAAAGTATTAGCAAATACTCAATATGGTACTGAATCCTTTTCTAAGGAAAGCAGAACAAGAGATAACATTGAGGAGATATCTAGACTCGATTAAAACCTTACAGCTAGTTATATAGCCAAAGAAAAGGAATTAAAAAAACAACCGAATGCACTAAAATTAACTACTGCCACTGCCTCCCATTACTTGGGGATGACTTAAGAGTTAAGACAATTAGAATATCACTAACACAAGTAAGCATGTATGACGGTATGAGTAGTTATATAATAATAATCTTTTATACAAACTGTAGATTTCAAATTCAAACACCCTACCTGGTACCTACAAACCTACAATCAAAACACAATGAACGATAATATGATGGCTGCTATTAAAGCGCTGACTGCATTAAGCATAAGGGTACAATCATGTTAATCGATAACATCGCTCAATCGTGTTACTTAAAATGACCTTTTCGCCATTTTTTCTATTTCGAAGCAAAATCGTACAATCATGTAAAACCAAAATCAACCAATGTAAACAATTAGTAAATAGACATTGTTCCTAAAAGGCTAATACTAAAGCAAAATCAAAGCATTGTGTCCAATCACAGGTACATAACATAATACCTAACTATCAATCTATCTATTGTTTACAAAACAGTTTAAGTATCAGTAAACAAAAAACATTTGTATTCAAGAAACAATTACGCTATAGTTTAAAATAAAATGTGTAATCAATTACCTGTCTGTTCAGTAGGAGAAGTAGCTACACATTTACAAACAGCAGCCGCCTTTTTAGGAGCTACACTTACAACCTGAGTTCTGCAATGAAACAAACAGTATAATTAGTGGAAACTTGAAGAAATAATAGTAAATAATGTGGTGAATGGTGATTAATTGAATACCTTAGGGCTGTGAAGGTCTTTTGAGCGAAGATGGAGGATGAAGAAGATGAGAGTGGAGCAACATGATGATTGTGGTGAAGAACAGAAGACGACATGGTTGGTTGAACTCAACTCAATGATTGGATTGGACTGGAGGCTGTAGTGAAGGCGCAGATGTTATGGTTTTGGTTATGTAGTTGGAGCAAAACCTAGCTTCTCTGTTCTATATTTTACATAATTACATATATAGTCCTCTTTTTTTAAGTTTTTATTATTATAAAATTACAAGAAACTCAAAACATTTTTTAAGTCGACTTAGGGTATGTTTAGCACATAGTTACCTAAATCGCGGTTTGCTCCGGTTTGGGTACGCAATTCGCTAGAGTGGATGTATTCGGTACAGAGGGGGGTAGGTTCATTTCGGTACGAAGCGGTACGGTGTACCATTGAATACGGTTCGATATACCCAAATTAAAACATAAATTACCAAATACATATATATATATATATATAATGTTTATTTTATATTTTTTATGTATGGGTTTACAAGTTTAAGAACCAAATGTAAACTAGTAAAGATAGGGGGTAAAATGTTTAAACACACAAACTTATTTTAAACTTTTTATGTAAGATTTTTACAAGTTTTAGGGACTAAATTTGAAATTGTGAAAGATAAAGGGGTTAAATATCAAAATTCCTAAACTTTTTAAAACCCTAAAAGTCTAAAACACTCTTTCACGCAGCCAGAGTTCATCTTCTGGCTTTCTTCTCTTCTCCTCCTGGTTTCTTGCAGGTTTACAGCTCCGTCACAGGAATTCGTCACCAGAATTCGTCGCCGGTAGTCACGATATTGAGAACTATGAAATCGATCCGTTGAACGTACCACACAACGATTGGATCGATTGGAATTTCGATATGGAACGCCGTACCATTACGATTTCAGTCGCGTACCGGAGCGATTTGGTACGTAACGACTTCCGATCTGGTACATCACGATCCAATACGAAAAACGTGGCTCTCTAAGCAATTTAGGTAACTATGGTTTAGCAAGAAGCTTTTAAGAGCTTTTATGAGATTCAAGCTTCAAACTTTTAAGAAAAAACTCCAACTTAATAAAAAGTCTTGTTTGACTGCAGTGGCGAAGCTTGAGAAATTAGTCGGGGGGTCGGAAATCACCAGTCACGAGACGGGATCTAAATTGTTTTTTCTATTATATGTTCGGGTCGGTGATTCGATTCGGGTCGAGTCAAACATTAAATACAACAATATCAAAGTCTAAGCATCGTTTAACAAAAAATTGAACAAAGACAAAAAAACATTAAAAAGGAGACAAAGCGTGGAAAAAATATGTTATGGTTTTATTCTTCCACATAGTATAATCTAATAACATAAACATTAAATCGAGTTATTAAATTAAACAAGTTTAGGGCAAAAGTTCGGCTCTAAACTACTAACAACTTCTACCTAAAGTTCTAATTAAAAAAAACACCATGAGATGAAAAAAAAAAAGAAAAAAAACACCGTCTGAATGGTTATGGTTTAATCAACAATTCAACATTCCACAAGTCAACAACACAAAACAACAATCTATTATCTATCAATCATTCAATCTATAATCTATCAGTAGGAGTGTAGAACCATTATTTACGAGTATTAGTTTATAACTAAATGCCAAAAAAATAAATAATTATTAAATTAGTATAGTAGTTAACTAGATGTTTGCCCGTGTTAACACGCGGTACACCAACGTACAATTATTTTGACCGATAAAACGTATAAAAAATATAGTAGAAATATTTTATTAAAATTTAAAAGAAACCAATACACATTTTATTCAAATATCACTAAATATTTCTTTATACACCACATTTTTTGTTTTACACCTCTATTCTAGCGCCATATCATTAAAAAAGTGACGACATCACTAATGTAATCCCACCCGAATATACCACTAAAGTATATGTGTCATCTATTTGAAGAGGTAAAGGAAATCCCCAGATTTAATTTCTACTCGAGCGGATCACACCTATATGCCCAATCCTATATTGGGTTCAATCTCATGAAAGAGGGGCCATTCGGGCGAGCTTGAAGAGAATTGTTCTTGGCCAACCTGAAAATAAAATGGCATTTTTACCACCCGTTCGCTAATATATGAAGACAACTACATTATGTTTAGTGATTTGAATCAAATTTTTATAGAATGATTATAACTTGAAAGAAAATTGCTTACAACAGTGGGTTCGCTAATTCGAACACCAAAAAAATAGCTCTAGAATCTAGTTGGTTTTGCCTTTTTAGAAGAGCTTCCAAACCAAACTTGAAATCTTCCAAGAGCCTAAAAAGCCGATAAAATAGCTTGATTGTGACATGGCGTAAGGAATAAACACCATAATGAACTGTATGCTAATCATGAAGAGCACTAAGCAAGGCAGAAGTTTAACATTATCAATTTGTGTATATGATCAGGAAGCCACAAAAACACACCAACCAAGACAAAGAACACGATATTTATGATACAAACTCAAAAAAATATAACAATCTTGATGCTGAATGCCACATATAAAAAAATATTTAATTATCTAAAGCATCAGAAATCATCATTATGTGTTGATTATTTTAACAGGGTAGAATTCAACAACCAAGACACAAAACAAGTGGACAATAATCACAACTGATCAATACCCTTTACTGAAATTTTCAATTTTAGAGGTTAAGAAAAACACTAACTTTTTCGCCCTTTACTGAAATTTTCAATTTTGGAGGTTAAGAAAAACACTAACTTTTTCGCCAATGCTTTGGTCAGTGCTTGTTGCCCGGGCTCATCAGGCACATTTACACCTGCCCACCCTATCCATTTTGCTTCAACCTCCTTAACACCTATAGGCTATAACACATTGAAATGAAACAGATTAGATTAGAAGCGATTTTTACAACCTTGATTAAAAGCAGGACTATAACACAAATAACGCTTTCAACAGATTAAAATAAGGTTGTTGCCGAAAACACGAATTAAACATACTCTAGTGCAATCCGAATTTTGTACAACCCGCAAAAACACTCAAGCAAAGTTTTAATGTTATTCTGGAAAATTTGAAGTAATTATTACAAACTCAAATATTACACTTCAATATTTAAGAAACATGATTAAGGAAGCACAATATGAGAATGTTGACATAATAAAAATGTATAGTATCAGAGTTGTGACACTAACACATCACTTTGAGCTCATAAAAGGCTATTTTCGATTCAACGTGACTTTATGTTGGCATGTATATGAGGGTGTTAAGATAATACACAAACTACTACAATAAATCTTGACTTCAAATGTTTGAAAGCTAATTCCTGGTCATGTTACAATTTATCGTCTATATCTTGAGGTGTATAAATTCACTTTAGTCTCAAAGCTAGAAAACTATATTTTGAATTGAATTATATGGTAAACTACAACTATTTTTTTAAAGTTATTCTATTATAATTGTTTTAAATACGTACCTTAACGACTATATGTTTTAACCAATATATCACCTACTTTTTTATTCTCCATATACCCTGGGCAACAACAATTGTTTTTGGCTTTATGATGCAGTATGGTAAATAAATGAAAAAACATAAGAAAAAAAAGGTAGAAGTAAAGTACCGAAGGTTTATAAATCCTTAAGAATACAACAGGAGCAAGGCCAACATGTTCAATGACCTTACTTTCCTTCATCTTCATAGCTTGAGGCTTCCACTTGAAACCTGACATGGAGTTGTTAACTAAAGTAATAAGCATGCTTAATTCAATTACTAACATCCAAAATCACATTTTTTTGAAAAAAAGAAATACCTAGAAGGAGTTTAGAAATAGATCAATTTAATTACCTGAAAATGGCGTCTTCTTAAGACCGGAGTGAAATGAGATCATGATAGCTTTTGTTAAGATGAAGTGGATCTTCAAATTGACCCAAAAAATAGAAGTCTTTGATGTAGTAGACTTTGTGTGCGGCGTGATTGTGAGTTTGATTTCAAACCATCCTCTCTAGTTCTTCGTCAATAACGATAGCCATAACCTTGGAAGCATTCTTCTTCAAAGTCATATCTAAAATATGGTGGAAGAAGAAAGAAAACATACATGTTAAGTGTTAGCAACGATACCCAAAAGGGGGTGAATTCAAAGCCATGAATCAGCGGGCTCAGAGGAGTAGCCAAAACCCATAGAAATAAACCTGCATATATTCAATGGCTAAACTGGATTTAGAAGCATCCTTAACAGCCTTAAGATAATTGTCAAAAAGGAACAAAAATTTGTTCTCAATTAAGAAAAACATAATTAGTATATTAAGTAAAAGGTAAATTTAAAAAAGATAATAAATATACGACTGTACATACAGTCCATCAAATGGTTTAAAATAAGTTTAATAACATTTGGTTAATACCATGATTTTAAGCAAAGATAATATAAACACACTATAAATTGTGTAGTGTATACATTTTTTACATGATGTATGCTATGATAAATACTTTTCCTCTTTTATATATCAACCACATATTATCATGCTTTTACTGACTGATTAAACACATGTGGTTCAATAAACATAATCTACTTTGAGCAAGAAATTAAGTACGAACCAAGATTGTTTTGAACAGCTTCCACATAAGTATAGTTCTGTTTCCCGGTCACAGACTCACCCGACAGGTAGCACGCGGCCAGAAGGCAAGACGTATAATAAGTCACAAAGGAGAACAGAAACAGAACCGTCGGTCCCACGATCCAACCCAGCTGCGCAGTAGCCCACGCCAACGACAACACCGCAGAGCCGATAACCGCAGTTATGATATGTGCACTTGCAGTCCAAACAGTCCCTAAAATAACAAAATCACACAAATTTGTTACCACTCATGCATTTTGGCAGTCCAGCGACAACCCCCCATACCCACTAAATCCCACAACTTAGCAAAGCTAGTGATCAAGTACGGAAATAGTGGGCCTTAGGGCTTAGTCCTTCCTGAGACAGACGGCCTTCCAGTAAAACGTAGAAGCAAAAGTCAGATATGATAATAATATTTACCGGTTCTTTTAAGACGACCATCATCATCAAAGCACTTCGAAGGCGCCTGAGAAGCGAATCCTCCACCTAGCTCGAACGATTGTTGGTGTTTTCCGTCTCAGTAACATTAAACTATAGGCACATACTTCTTCTCCATCTCAGGAAGATCGGCTTTAGTATACATCTCCCCCACAACCTAAACAAAGAATACCAAAGTGTAACAAATCGTTCAAATGAGATGAAAAGTACAATACTAAAAACAGAATAACAGATCAATCATGTATGTTGTAACCTAATCTGATTTATAAATTCATAAAGAAATTGAATCAATTAATATATAGCAAGTGTGATTAGTAATAAGTAGACGATAAATAAAAGTAGCGATGATGTCTTGTGATTGATTGCACACCAGTAAAGAACAACACATAACGGAAAACATGTAAAGCAAACAGATTTGAAAACATATAATACGTCTTTAAATGTAAACCATAAAACCAACAAAAACACGGATCAGGAAAAAAAAATTCAGAATACAAATTTTGAATTGCTAAACCATTCAGAATACCAAACCATGAAAAAAAAAACAATTGCAGTCGAAATCTATAGACCATCCAAAATGAAAACTAAATGACAAATAAACATGGTTTGAAGCATTTCATCGACCAGTTTGTATGCGTCTCGAAATCTATGACTCCTAAACAACATGATATAAAGCAAAATCAAATACATGTACTACAAAGCCACTTAGAAACATAGTATTGATTGAGAATCAAGTAATAAAACATCAATAAGCAAATAAAATCGAAATACATGGTGTCTGCACCTAATTGTGAAACCAAATAAAATTGAAATTAATGAAATAAAATAAAAGCACCTCAACTGATAAACTTAAATAACCAAGGATCAACCAATCGGACCTGCAGCGACTCAAGCGTTTTAGAAAATCTGTTAACTTGGATATAGTAAAAAAAAAACATGAATACTTGATTAAAAATTAGAGCAAATAGACCTAATCAGTAGAATTTTTTTCCGTAAGCAACAACACCACCCAACATAAACAATTTAATGAATCGATGAATAAAAGAATCGAAAGTAATATACCTTGCGACATGCGGTAGTGATGGCTGGATACAAATCAACTGGATGGAACAAAGTAGATGAGAAAACATGAAACATAATCGCACAAATCATATCCGTTAATTATTGATAAAGATGAACCCTAATCGCCCGAATCTGAAAACTATTAAAACCAATCAACAATCCAAAATTAATGCATATTATAAACAAAAATCATTACAATTAGTAATAGGAAAAGCAGATAAAGATCCATATCACCAACGAACAGAAACGGAGACATAACAGGTCTAAAAAAAACAGAAACAGAGAGATGGTTGATCGATGTGTGCGTTAAAAAAGAATTCATGGATTATAGATTTACCTTGAAGGAGAATAGAAGAAGAATATGCTCTGATGGAGGGTTTTGCAATAAGAGAGAGAATGAAGTTCTGCGACGTGTGTGTTTTTTATTTAGGTTAAATGAGAATGGTGAATGAGTTTTAAGAAACTAATAATGACCGATTAAAACATAATTATTGTAATATTTATTCAATTTTCAATTTTTTTTTTAAAAAAGAAAAGTTTATAAATTCTAAGGTTGAGACACATGGCACAATATGAGAAGAGAGATGATTGAAGGTGCAATATGGGAGTGCCATGTGTCATCATAGACTTTGTTTTATTAGATGTATAGATAGTTTACCTTGATGGCTTTAAGAGTTTATTCTATGAATGAAAAAACTTGCCTGTCTTAGTGGTGAAGCAGCAGTGAGAACGATAGACTTGATAGGGTTTAGAGTGTTTTATTTTGGTTTAGGTAATTAGCTTTGAATTGGGCTTTTTAACTGGGCTTACCCACTCCCAATCCCAATTTCTAAAATTTGTGTTTTATTTCGGTTCGAAACCGTATATACCTAAAAAAATTATATACGGATGTTATATAAACAGAACTTCTGAGCGAAAATTCAGAGGGGTTGGCCGCCCCTCCCACCCCTTAAGAGTTGCGCCCCTGTTTGATTGAAGTAGCTTGAAGCTTTTTGACTAGGAGAAAAAGCTCTATATTGAAAAGCTACTAGTACTAGCGTTTAAGAAAAACTTCTACTAGCTACAAGCTTTTAATGAGTAAATGACACAAATACCGATTCTATAATAAAAAAAACACGCATACAAGCTTTTAGTTAATGCCCATTTTTGTCATGTTATACATTTTATTAAAAGTTCTAGCTACTCTGCCAAACACCAACACATAGTTAAAAAGCTATAGCTACCAACTTCCAGCCACCAGCTAGTTTTGCCAAACATACCCTTAATGTTTCTACATGTTCTTCCTTTTTACACCTACTACACTTTTGTTAGCGGTGGGATTTAATTGGGTTTGGTTATTGTTGTTAAACGTACATTTGAGATAGGGAATCGTGGTCATCGGGGTGGAGTTTTTGATTGGTGAATCTGAGAGTGATAGCAAAGGAGAGCGTGAGAAAAGGGTTGGAAATTGGATTCGGGATCACCGGGTTCAATGGGAACACAATAGAATTGGGTTAATTCGGGTTCAATGCAATAAGGTGTTTTCATTATAAAATTAGAAGCAACGCAAACATTTACATTTTTTTAGTCGACTTTAATGTTTTCTACATGTTTTTCCTTTTAATACCTAATCCACTTTTGTTAGTGGTGGGATTTGTTATTAGACGTACATTTGAGATGGGGAATCATGGTCATCGGGGTGGAGTTTTTGGTTGGTGAATCTGAGAGTGACACCAAAGAAGAACGTGGGGAAAGGGTTGGAAATTGGGTCCAGGATCATCGGGTTTAATGAGAACACAACAGAATCGGTTTAATTCAGGTTCAATGCAATAAGGCGTCACTCAAATGTTGGTTATTTGATTTTGGTTCATTGGGTAAATTGGGTTGTGCACCCTCACCCCAAGTAACTCAATAATTCTTTAGGTCCTATAAATCAACTTGATTTTAATGATCTCTACTTGTTTTATTCTTTTTTGAACAATTTGTCACGCAAAATATCATCTAATCTTAGCATTTACAAGGTTTGGAATTCAATCATTTTTATGATAGCAAACACCATACCACTAAGTTAAGGTGTGATGATTACATGTGACTTGTGTTTTTTCACCTAGAGTACATCACAAGCGATAAGTAACACGTGTATGAATAACACAAGTTTTAAGTACCAGCCAACTGTAGTAATAAGCAGAGTGATGAAAGCATGGGAGTAATTACAAACACCATTAAAAAAATGACTCGGTACCGTACCGATACTGAAAGTATTAATCATGAAAATTGCCAAAAATAGGTCGTGGTACCAAAAGTGTTTAGTACAGCATTTGAGTTCTTTCCACTAGTTCCGTAACTTGATTAATAGGGTTTAAATCATTCCATGAAACACTGAAAAACATATTTTTTAAATATAGGAGAACATCCTAAATTTGAGTTGATTTATAGGGTTAGGATCAAATACACATAAAAAATTGTATCACACATAAAGCCAAAACCATGTTGGTTTCTATTGTATTTTACGAATTTGAAAAGTAATAAAAAAAATGCTCCCTCAAGGCTCTTCCTCGACTTAGATTTTAATTTGACTATTGTATTCCCATTTATTTAAAATAAGATTTTTTGGCACTTTCAAACAAAACAAACGGTAACGTTTTATTTTCTAAACGTCTTTAACATCAAACAAACAAACAAACAAACATTACATTCAAAAGATTTAAGCTCTAATTAAGCTAGACTTGTAACTCATTCTTCAATAGTTCGCTCATTACCTAATGCATTGATACATCCAAACTATAGTGTTCCATGTTTACATAAAATCAACATGAAATTAGATCTCAATTACATTAAATTCATGTTACATCACATCAAATGATTAAGCCAGAAAAAATAATCAAAATTGCACTCTCAAGCCCTAATTGCTCAAAATAAATACCAAAATTTCTCACTCAAACACTAAATTGCTCAAAATTAAGTGATAAACACTGTTTACTTAGTTTTTGTTAGTTGTTTAGATTTCCAACACGAAGTTTTAGTTTCACCATCCTTCTTGTCAAATGGATCGGCGGTCTTTCTTTAAGTGGCTCTTTCTTTTCTTCTCAAATGCATACATACTTAAACCAAATCATCTAGAATACCAATTGAAATCTCCTCCTATCATCTAGAATACCAAATGAAATCTCCTCCAAAACCTCATTAAAGAAATATGAAACGTAGAATAGAGATTAGCCTTTTTCCTCATCTATATATACCTAAATGTGTCCCTAATGGGACATTCTTATGGTTAAGTAGTTTGCTCCACAACCAAATGGAGTTCAAATCTTGCACATGATGGGTATATTTATCCTACAAACTCTATGAGTTGTTCAAAAAGACATATACCTAAATGTCATTTGACTTTAGCTTTTTAACCAACTTTGACATTTGTTGTTGATTAAACAATTTTTACACAAGCTTTCACCACAACTTGGTATAGATACTGACTTTGTTTGGTCAAAACTCAAGTTGACTCTATCTTCCTTTACTATAATATAAAAACAAAATTTTATACAACTTATTTAATTATTTGATACTATACATCATAATATTTTTTTTAATTTGTAACCATCGTAATAGATTATTGTCAAAATAACATTATTGGATATTGGGGTTTTAATAATTGAATGCATAGGTGAAATTTCAACTAACTACAATTATTATCTATACTACTATATAATACATTCTAGATGGGCAACAAGGTAATTTGCTCCTTTTTTTAAGATGACATAAGAAGAGGCATAAGCATATACCTCTATATTTTACCTCATTTCTTCCCATTATGCCCCTTTATACAACATATGATGCCCATGGTATATGTGTCTAATGCACGGTTAATATCTTCTCCACAATGTAACTCCCGACTCCTTTATTGTCATTAAACTAATTGAAACCCCATTAAAACCCAAAGTTATGATTAGTTAGAATATAATCAATAATGTGATGAAATATAATCATTATACTAATTGCCTTTATTGCCGTCATTATACTACTATATAATACATTTTAGATGGGCAACAAGGTAATTTGCTCTCTTTTTTAAGATGACATATGAAGAGGCATAAGCATACATCTCTATATTTTACCCCATTTCTTCCCATTATGCCCCTTTATACAACATATGATGCCCATGGTATATGTGTTTAATGCACGGTTAATATCTTCTCCACAATGTAACCCCCGACTCCTTTATTGCCATTATACTAATTGAAACCCCATTAAACCTAAAGTTATGATTAGTTAGAATATAATCAATAATGTGATGAAATATAATCATTATACTAATTGCCTTTATTATCATCCTTTATTTCAATAATGTAGATGAAATAAAGCAAATGTACAAGAAAAAAATAGGAATCATTCATAAATTTGCTTCTATTTCACCCTTTTATTTATTTAAATTATAAAATACTTTCAACAAAAATCTTACAAAACATAGTTAATATCACTAATATTCAATCATTTAATAAAAAAACATAATTTAATATATTATTATTTGATAATAAGTAACTTATAACAATACTACAAATATACACGTTTTAAAGTAGTTCTTTACCTGAAAGAGCTGCTACAATCTTCATAGCCTTTCTCTTGTCTTTATCATCATTCAATTTCAATGTTAATATAAACTTCTGTAAATTCAATAAAACATATAAATAATTCAGTTAATTTATTTAAACCTTTTCAAGAGAAAATTTATAATAAGTCAATGTTGTTATTTTCATGTAAATTTAGCATTAGCATTTTACAAGAATTAACTGAATTATTTAATTACCATTTTATTATAATGTCATGCATGTAGTTTTTCAATTAGCATTTTACAAGAATTAACGGACTCCATTTAACACTCTTCAATGCAACATGTACACGTAACGATTCTAATCACACACCACAAATTCTTTTCAACTTCTCAAATACGAATAGTCACATGTCGCAATTAATATCCGGGGTCCATAATTTCTGCTATAAAAGCTATCTGCACCCTTCCTCCCTCTCAACAACCTTCAACGGATCAAAAAACCATAACATGAAAGAACTTTTGAACAACGAGTTTTGAATAAAGACTATCAACTCAACGATGAGATCGGGTGAGGTCATTTTGGGCTTCTTTATCGGTGTTACTCCACCATCTTTGGCAACTCTTTCACCTATAAATTAATTGAAAAACGTATCCTCTCTAATCAAAATGACAAGGAGTGACTTGAAAAAGCGCCTAACATTGTCCAAATCCATCGTCTCTATGAAAAGCTAGGTATTGTGCATCTTGATATTAAGTTGGATCATGTTTTGTTCGAACCTTGATGGAATTTGAAGCTTGCTGATTTTGGATCTAGGGAGTGCTTTATGATGAATGCGTGTGGGACGACTTAGATTTGAAATCTCAGTTTCAATCGCGCAGCATGCTTCTCGCCTATTGGTAAGACAAATAACCATGGTGGAGTTGGATTTAAACGCGTTAACATTTTTTTAGTAATTTAGGTTTGGCACCTATACAATAGGATAACTATGTATAAGATGAAGAAGATGTATACATGAAAGCTTTGCTTATTTCATAGGATAACAACACGATGAGGTGATTAATATGTTTGTCATCTTCAAGAGAAGGTCCAAACTTTAACTTTGTGATTTTATTTTTAATGTTGCTGTATGTATGTTCCTATATTTGATTTAATAAGAAATGTTGAATTAAAATAGTATCTTTTTCCATCTTTTTTTTTTTTGCATTCGGAATGCACTTGTCTTGTTTGCTACAACAGTATTCACGGGTGGTGGTGCAATTACAATAGAAAAATGATAAATTTCTTTTGATGGCAAGTGTTCTTAATTTTTATTGAAGAATTGTTAAAAAGAAATCATGATTGATTTTAACTTAATGTGTATGATCAGTTTTTACATTTAAGTGTATGAAGTTTTATTTATTTATTTATTGATGTGTACTATTAGTGTTATTATTTTTCATTCAATTTTGTTTGGAGGGGTGATTAGTTATTGTGCAAGTACGAGGCTATTAGTGTCTTGGTAAATGGTGACTCCAAGTATCTGAACTCTTATTCTTTCCGATGAAGATAACGACATAATGTCTACTAAAAGTCATCGTAAAGGACATCAACTTCATATTCGATTAACCTTCATGAGAATTATGTACAAATTGGAGTTGATAGTTTTTACCTTTCAAGTATAGTTTTAATACTGTGACATTAAATTATATGAATAAAACTATTAACAGAAGTACTACACAATATATTCCAAGAGGATTGATAAACTAACAGGATTGAATATTGCGGTGCAAATTGTCACCCCGCAGCAACGCGCGGGCTCCCCACTAGTCATTTACTAATGCCACTAACTTTACCTACACATTAGTCCACATTGTAAAAAAATATGTCCATCTAGTCATATACCGCATACATAACGATTTTCAAGTAGCATTTTAGTCTTTTAATATAATTTTGTATGCATATGATTCATAGATACATATTTTGAAGAGATAAGACGAGGCCAAATTACCAAGATTGGTGTGTGGTTTTACTTTATTTGTTTTTTACGTTAAAATGTTTTGTTTTTTATTTGGGGTTTTGATGAAAGATGGCATGATTCGTATTGTTAGTTTTATTTTTGTCTTTGTATATGATTGTGAGTTTGTTTTTTCTTTTATTTTTTTAACAATCCAATTTAAACAAAATAAGAATCATAAAAGCTTTTGAGTTTATGGTCTCTCCCGACTCTATTCTTTTAGTGTGTCCATCTCCAGTAGTTTGTACCTAGGTAGGGGTGTCAGTCATACCAAATTTATAATTGTGTGGGCTTAAGATGTCATTGTTAACTCATTATCGAAATCTGTCAAACACATTGACATAAGCATATGCATCTGAGCTTGCTAACAATGGTGAACCAGTCAAATTGTGGCGGAGTTGAACACATAGATAGGGGGCCGAAAGTTACAAGAACCTTAAATTAGGGGGAACTTAATACGTATAAATTTTCGGGATGAATATGCGCAAATTTACACCATCGAGCAAAAGAGGGGGGGCTTGGCCCTAAAGAAGCCTCGCTATTGCAGTCAAAGACAATAATCTTGTCTTGTATGTAATATCTGGTTTGCGTGAAGAATACAACGGTCTCAAAACAATTGTTCTTTCTCGTTCAACACCTTGGCTTTCAATGAATTATTTCGTCTACTCACAGATCATTACCACAGGTTATAAAGCCTCCACAATCCACTGCTGATGTTGTCTTTGTTGCCTCAACAACTCCTGCTCAACCTACTCACCAGCTCTTGAATCTACAACAAATGACCTATTACCCTTGCTAACAACTTCTGCCAAATGTCACTGTTGCAGCTCTGCTTCCTTATGTCTTTTATAGCTCTCACCCTCCCAACAATCAGGGTTGGTACACTAAAGGTGAACGAGGGTCCTATCATGGTGTCTATGTTAAAATACATTGGGCTATATTCTCTAATTCAATTACTGGTTATTGGGCTTATGTTTGAGCCTGTTTACTTATCTGGTATATTAGCCCATTGGTCTAATTGGCCTGGGTCATGAACCTTTTGTGAACCTTATTTGTGAGCTGGTTTTGTTAAGTTGTTATAAGTGGTTGTTGAGATATTTTGCAGGAGAGTTTGCTGGCCGTTGGATTCGTCTAATCTTGATCGTTGGATCATGTTCTCGAAAATGCTTCCAGCTGCCTTATATAATCTTTAGTCTCTGTTATTTTTCTTCAGTCTTTCATTTTGTTTGTTTTCATCTCGTTTAGTTCTCTCTCGTTATGTATTAGGGTTTGATAGGTATCATCTGTGACAACCGTCACCATCGTTTTTCATCAAGTTGTCATTTATTGTCCTTATACATTCTATCGTTTCAAATATAGTAAAAGTTGAAATTTTGTAAAAGTTTAATGTTTTTTTTTTAAGTTTAGTATGAGTTTTATAGAAAATTATGAAGTTTTTAACATTTTTTAGAAACAAGGAGGGGTAGTCTTGCCAATTTCCAAATCTGCAAATCTGTCCAATTTTCCCCAACCTTTCACGGTTTTTCCGGCAGGAATAGTGTCGCCGGCAGCGACATTTCCGGCCAGCCATAAACCGTCCATTTAAAACGCACTTAACTTGTTTTAATGATTCTAATACGTTTCTCCTTCATCACCCAACAATTTCCAATCTTTATGTCGAGTTTTAACGCGCATTTAATCGACTTTGAATCCGGATTTTAATGCAAAACGGCCGGAAATAATTATGTGAGTCAATGATCCGTTTTACTCGACCATTACATAAATAAATCATATCATTCACTTCCTTCACTCTTTCATGTTCCAAACCCGCTAAAAACCATGTCAAATCGTGTCCAGATGTCCTGTAATCGGTGCTTGAAGTACCGGTTTTCTTTTCTACTTTTCTGGTTCGAAACCGTATTGTAAGTCTCATTTCTTTGTGCCATTTTGTTATTCGGCCACTCCTTTACGAAAGCCCTTTATTACAGGTCGTTAATCATGACTAAATCGGGTTATTGAATTTTCTAGGGTTAGGGTTTATGTGTAGGTTAGTTTGGGGAAGAAGATGACTAGTTTGTAATTGTTTTTTTTTGAATGGCAAATTACACACATACCCCTCACCCTTATCACCTTAATAATTCTCCTTTTCACCTAGTGGGGGGATCGAACCCTTATCCTTTCATTTACAAACTCCACCCCACACCACTGGGCTATTGCCTCAGTGACTAGTTTGTAATTGTTAATATCAAATTTCTTCAACAAATAGACAAGTGGTGGAGTGGTTGGTACTAAACCCTGTGACCCGAGTTACCCAGGTTCGAAACTCACTGACCACGGGTCATTATTTTTATTTCTTGTTAGTTTCTTTTTTTTTCATTTTGTTATTTTGTTTATATATATATAATATATAGAACTTAGAATATTCATAATAAATTCAATTTTTATCCAAAAGTTATAAAAATTTAGGTGTAACTTCTTGACACCATAAAGAAAATTTCAACACTTTTATTTTCTGGAAAATGTCTTATTTTTATATTTTTATTGATTTAATTTGTTTTAATCATATTTAATTGATTAAAAATTCATTTTTAATGATTCTAATCTCAAACTTTTTGGGAAATTATTTCCAGTCATTATGAATTGAAATAAAAATATTTGTAGTCATTATGAATTGAAATAAAAATATTTGGTTAAGAAAACATTTATTTTATTTAATTTTCTTATTTTTTTTATCATTTAAACATGATTTAAATTCATTAAATCAGTTTTAAATCTAAATAAGTTTATAAAAATTATGGGAAAATTACTGTCATTAAGTTACAACAGAAAGCATCCATCTTCTATAAAAATATCATTTTTATGTCATGTGTTGTATTATTAGCATTACTTATGTTCAATTAGACATAATTAAACATTTATTTATTTACACTATTTAAACATCTATTTTATAAATACTTTTCTTATAAAATAGAAATGTTTTATGTTTGAAAATCTTATTTACCATTTGTTGGAACATTGTGAACAACATAAATATTTATTTATACATTTAGGATTATTTTATTTATTTTATTTTAATTTAGTTAAAGTAATTAACTAACTTAGTTTGTCATAATTAGTCAAACATATTTTTATCTAAATATTCAATAGGTAATAATTATATTACCTAAACCACATTTACGACCTTTCATATATTATTTGTGATATACAACTTTTACATTAACGCAACTTATCATAAAAACTCTAATTCCCCAAATCGACTTAGCAAACCCTAATGCCTTAGACCCTAGATACCTTAGACTTTTTAGACCTTTCCTCATTAATATGCTTATACGTATAGGTTGAATTCTTCGGAATTCCCAAATTAATCTTGTGACAAGTTTTGTTGGATTGGATACGCTTAGCAAAACTGTGAGTATATCTTCCCCTTTTTCATGTTTTACTATTTTTGGGCTATTCATGTACACTATGACTAAATGTTATTCTTTCACTAAATGCAATTCTCATGTGTGTTTGCGTTATGTTAATTTGTGTGTCTATGACTTGTCAAAATCATTAACCTTTGAGGGCCTGGCATTTCAATGAATAGTACTATGGTATATACCCTTGTGACTCTGTTGAGAGTCCTTGTCATTGCTATGTATTTCATTACTACTAGCGCATACTATATATATTTCCTTTCATTTCTAGGGTTGATTTTGAACGGATATTACTTATTACATAATTGCAAATGGTACCGCACATGAATTGCTAAATACTTTTCTTACTTTATGTATTCAAAACAGGGTATGCTCACCAATACATTTTTGTATTGACCAAATTATTTTCGTACATGTTTCAGGTTGTTTTGAGATGCATCCTTTAAGCTTCGGGTTTCATTTTTAGTTTTTGATTCATTGTATTCCAGTTTAGGTAGCATTTAGAATCATTGTATTTCATTTCAATGTAATAAATTATTTAATCAATGTATCAATATTTACACTTTTAGTCCATGAGCTATTGAACAATCGTCACTACGTGACACCTCAATGTTTCTGCCATCGGTTGGGGTGTTACATCATCTCTTTGTATTGTGTTTTGGTTATTATTCTCTTGATCTACTGATCTTACTAATCAGTAGATCTCGTGAAAGACTCTGTATTATCTTGTTTGTTTGATCTCAGTGTTTATCTGAGATCTATGGTTTCTGGTGGGTACTTTTGGGGTTGGATAAATAAGATTTTGTCACCGTGTGTTGTGGTTTTATTTCTTTTGGTTTGTTGGTTGTTGTTTGAATCAAACCCTAAAATTCTACATGGTATCAGAGCCACAAGCTCTTGATCTTGGTGTTGTTTTGTTTTCCGCTATTATTTCTTGTGCCTATACTTTCAAGGATCTTATCTGAATATAGATCTGGTTCTTGAGTATTTGTGTAGTAGATCTGATCTATTTTGTAGATCTGGTCTATTACTTTTGTGTGTCCTTGGTTTTGTGATCAGGATTGATTTGAGGTCAACATCTGTTGGCTGTGGATTGCTGTGGAGTATTGGATTGGAGTTTAAAGCAACAGTTGCACTCACAACTTAGTACCCTAAGTGAAGGTGCTGGTTGTGGGTTTGGTGAAACCCTAACTTGGGTTCCCCTCTCTGTGAGATCTTTCCTTACTCTTTCTTGTTGTTTGTTATGTCTAGAGGCACTGACCGGGTTAGGGTGGACCGGTATTGGCCAATTACTTGGTGTCCTATTTGGTTATTTTTGTTTGTTCTTGTTCCTTGTTTGTCTGGTTCTATTTGTTATATATATATATATGTAATAAAAGGACTCCTGAGTTAAGAGCTGGGTGGACACCATTTGAGTGACGTATCCACTATCTGTACACTGACTCAGCTTCGTCCTTCTAGGTTGTTATGTTCTGTTGATTTTGTTTCTTGTGGTTCTTGTTTGTGTGTTTTACTTGATTGTATATCATGGGTGATGTTGTTAATCCACCAGGAGGTGGGGGCGCCAATCCTAGTGGTGGTGGCCCCAACCTTGGTGGTGGAGATGGTGCATTAGGAACTCTTGTTAGTAAATTGGATATCCGTGATCCTCTGTTCTTACATCCTAGTGACACTTCTAGTTTGTCTATTATTAGCATTAAACTGAAAGGCACATAAAATTATTCTGTGTGGTCTAAATCTATGAAACTAGCTTTGCAGGGTAAAAATAAGCTAGGATTCATTGATGGAACTTGTGTTAAGCCTACTGATAATGATGTTCTAGCAAATCAGTGGGATAGGTGTAATTCTGTGGTCCTTTCTTGGTTGATTAATTCTGTTTGTGAGGAGTTGTATTTAGGTCAGGTGTTTTCTGAAAATGCTAGAGATGTTTGGCTTGATCTAAGGGAAACTTATGATAGAATTGATGGGTGTGTTATGTTTAACTTGCATCAAAAAATAAATGGTATAACACAAAGTGGTAGTTCTATGTCTGAATATTATAACAAGTTAAACACTATGTGGAAACAATTTGATTCAATTGTTCAGTTGCCTGTTTGTACCTGTCAAGCCTCTAAGGAATTCAATGATTTTAACAGTCTTATTAAACTCGTGCAATTCCTGATGGGACTTGATGAGGTTTATCAACCTGTTAGAACAACATTGTTGACCAGTGACCCACTACCCTCAGTAAAGTCAACCTTTGTTGTTGTCTCTAGAGAAGAGTCTCATAGAGGTACAAGTAGTGGATCAAAGGCAACTAATGTTTCTTTTGCCACTAGGGCTAATCAAGTGACTGATAATAGGAAAAGGGTTCTCTAGGGGACCTAATCCCAGTTTGAAGTGCACTCACTGTAATAGAGTTGGACACACTATTGAAAGATGTTTTGAAATTATTGGATATCCAACAAATGGTCCAAAGAAAACTGGTAATCAGTTTAATAATAGAAATAGTAACAGTAGATCTCAAAATAATTGAAAAACTGGTGTGTCCAATACTAGTAATAGTGTAAGTGCAAATGGTTCTTCTGGTTCACCTTTTACTTCTGAGCAGATTTCTAAGTTGATGAGTTTGATAAGTGAGAAATCTGGAGGAGATCCTTAGAGTTCCAAAGTAGGAGGTGAGTCAGTTGTCATAAATGGTTTTTCTAGCATGTCTGTTCTATCCAAAATTGCTAAAATGTTTAAGAATTTTTCTAGTTGTTCTAGTATGATGAATATATGCATTGTTTTTTTGGTTGGATAATGGATTCTGGTGCTAATCAGCATATGGTTGGGAATGATGAACATTTAATTAATAGTGTTGATGTGTCTAAATATAATATGAAGGTAAAACATCCTAATGGTACAAATGCTATTAAATTAGCTAATGGAGTTGTCCTACATGATGTGTTTTTCATTCCTGATTATTGTGTTAACTTGGTGTCAATACATAAACTAGCTAAGGATAATAAGTTAGATGTTTTGTTTAATGAGCATGAGTGCTTTGTTCAGGATTACAAGTCAAGGAAAGTCCTGGTGACTGGTAGACAGCAGGATGGTCTATATTTTGTTGGTAAAAATGTTAATTTTAGTAATGTTTGTTTTAGTAGTGTGACTAAACACAGTCTTTGGCACAGTAGACTAGGACATCCCTCTAGTCAAGTCCTAGCTGTGTTAAAAGATAGTTTGAATGTTGGAGAATCTGATTCCGAGCCTTGTGAGGTATGTCACAAGGCTAAACAATTTTCCCACTTAGTGACCATAAGTCTAAAAACATAGGGGACCTTGTTCACCTTGATGTGTGGGGACCCTATAAGGTCACTAATAGGGAGGGTTTTAGGTTCTTTCTTACTGTGGTTGATGATTACTCTAGATCTGTTTGGGTCTACATGTTGAAGTCTAAAACTGAAGTCTTTGAGAATCTTGTCTGTTTTTATGAACTTGTTAAAACACAATTTTCTAAAAATATTAAATGATTTTTGTAATAAAAAAGAGATTCTTCATCAAACATCTTGTGCTTACACTCCACAACAAAATGGTGTTGTGGAGAGGAAGCACAGACATCTTTTGAATACAGCCAGGGCACTTCTGTTCTAAAGTAGTGTTCCTCTTAGTTTTTGGTCTGATTGTGTTCTTACTGCTGCCTACTTGATTAACAGGATACCTTCATCTGTCCTAAATGGTAAGAGTCCCTATGAGTTAGTATATGGGTTCCCCCCGAACTTAATCACTTGAGGAATTTTGGGTGTTTGTGTTTTAAAACAATTTTAGATGGTCCTGATAAATTTTTTAGCAGGGCAAATAAAAGTGTCTTAATAGGATATTCATTTGTTAAAAAAGGATATAAAATCTTTGATTTAGAAACAAAAAAGGTTGAGTTTTCAAGGGATGTCAAGTTTTATGAGAATATTTTTCCCTTTAAAACTGAACATAAACAATTTGATTTGGAAAAAGTTAATCATCTAAATTTTTTTGATAATTTTGAAAATGAAATTTCTTCAAGTGATAACTCAATTTTTTTTTCAAATCTTCCCAATGATGACGGGGAACCTGATGATACTCATGATCACTCACCTGGGAGATCATTAGATGACTCTCCCAGGAACACTAGTGATGTAAATCATAATACCAGTAGTGATCAGCAACCTAGTAGTTCCATAGGGAGGGGGACTGATGGCTCTAGGTTAGAGGGATCACATGATGAGTTAAGGACTCCTGAGGGAAGTAGACCTATTAGGCAGTCTAGTAGGGACTCTGTGTTGCCTAGAAAGTTCAATGATTATGTTTTAGAGGGAAAGGTTAAGTATGGAGTTGAGAAACTTGTAAACTATTCTGACTTGTCTTTTGAAAATATGTGCTTTGTATCTAATGTTAATAAATCTTTAGAACCTACATCCTACATTCAAGCCTCTAAAGATCCACATTGGATAGAGGCTATGAATGCTGAGATGGAAGCCTTGTACAGAAATAACACTTGGATTGTGACTGATCTACCTCCAGGTAGAACGGCAATCGGGTGTAAGTGGGTTTACAAGATACAGTATAAGGCAAATGGTGAAATTGATAGATATAAAGCTAGGTTAGTAGCAAAAGGTTATAATCAAAGAGAAGGGTTGGATTTTGGAGAGACCTTTTCTCCTGTTGTGAAAATGGTAACTGTTAGGACTGTTATTAGTTTGGCAGTTCACAATAATTGGACTTTGTTTCAGCTTGATATTAACAATGCTTTTTTGTATGGGTCCATAACTGAGGATGTGTATATGTATTTACCAGAAGGGTATGCTTCTGGAAATGAGTCCAAAGTCTGTAAGCTTGTTAAGTCTTTGTATGGGCTAAAACAAGCCCCAATAAAATGGAATGAGAAACTTGTTGATGTGTTGAAAAATATTGGTTTTATTCAAAGTGTGTGTGATCATTCGATGTTTGTTAAGTCTGTTAATGATGTCTTTGTTGTTTTGTTAGTATATGTTGATGATATAGTGATTACTGGAAATAGCAAAACTGAAATTGACAATGTAAAAACGTAGTTAAAAGAAAGTTTTCAAATAAAAGATTTAGGAAAGTTAAAACACTTTCTTGGAATTGAGGTCTTGTATTCTGATGATGGTATATGTCTTAATCAGAGAAAATATTGTCTAGATCTCTTAGACAAATTTGGGTATCTAGGTTGCAAACCAGTTAGTGTCCCAATTGAACAAAATTATAATTTATCTATTAAAAATGAAAAGAATGATAAATACTTAGAAGATGTCACAGGATATCAAAAGCTGATAGGTAAATTAATTATTTGTCTTTGACCCGTCCGGATATAAGCTATGCTGTACAATTCTTGAGCCAGTTTATGCATAAACCGACTCAAAATGTGCAGAAGATAGTTTTGAGACTGCTTAGATATCTAAAGCTCTCTCCAGGAAAAGGGATTATGTTTAAGAAAAGGGACAGGTTTAGGTCTATCTGCCTATTCCGATGCTGATTGGGCAAAATGTCTTACAACTCGTAAGTCTGTCACTGGTTTTTGTGTATTTGTTGGTGGGTGTCTTGTGTCATGGAAAAGTAAGAAGCAGAGCACTGTTGCTCGTTCTTCAGCTGAAGCTGAGTATAGAACAATGTGCTCTACTACTTGTGAACTTATATGGATATCTAATTTGTTGAAAGAATTAGGTGTTGAAGTCAAATTACCCATAAACTTGTTTTGTGATAGCAAGTTTGCTATTTCTATAGCAGAGAATCCTGTCTTCCATGACAGGACTAAACACTTTGGGCTGGATTGGCATTTCCTAAGGGAAAAGATCAGTTCAGGGTTTGTTAATGCTGTAAAGGTTTCTTCTGATCAGCAAGTTGCTGACATTTTTACAAAGGGATTGTTTAGTGCTCAACATGAGTTGTTGTGCACAAAGCTTAGATTGTGCAATATGTTTGGTAATTGAATTAAGGGGGGATGTTAAAATACATTGGGCTATATTCTCTAATTCAATTACTGTTTATTGGGCTTATGTTTGAGCCTGTTTACTTATCTGGTATATTAGCCCATTGGTCTAATTGGTCTGGGTCATGATCCTTTTGTGAACCCTATTTGTGAGCTGGTTTTGTTAAGTTGTTATAAGTGGTTGTTGAGATATTTGCAGGAGAGTTTGCTGGCCGTTGGATTCGTTTAATCTTGATCATTGGATTATGTTCTCGAAAATGCTTCCAGCTGCCTTATATAATCTACAGTCTCTGTTTTTTTCTTCAGTCTTTCATTTTGTTTGTTTTCATCTCGTTTAGTTCTCTCTCGTTCTGTATTAGGGTTTGATAGGTATCATCTCTTTGTATTGTGTTCTGGTTATTATTCTCTTGATCTACTGATGATCAGTAGATCTCGTGAAAGACTCTGTATTATCTTGTTTATTTGATCTCAGTGTTTATCTGAGATCTAGGGTTTCTGGTGGGTACTTTTGGGGTTGGATAAATAAGATTTTGTCACCGTGTGTTTTGTCGCCTACATTCTTTGTTCATTGTGTTGTGGTTTTATTTGTTTTGGTTTGTTGGTTGTTGTTTGAATCAAACCCTAAAATTCTACTGTCTACAACAATAATAACAAAGTTCTGGACTATAAAAGGGAATAAATTGAATGGGCTTTGTAACATTCAACTCTTCTCACCATCAACATTATCCAATTTACCCCCAATGGGTAGCCTATCCAGGAACTTACGGATTTGTTTTTTCTGCCTCGATAGAGACTTCTAAGAATGTCACTCATCCTGGTACTACTTCCATCTGAGCACGCTTAACAGTAATGTTTTCATGTGCTCCATAACCGACTAAGCCCAAAATGAGTTGATGCTTTAAAAGGCATTGGATTACTTATGAACCAAAGATCTCTTCTATAGGATTTGCCTATGATGTTACAATAATCCGTGTTAATCTTCTTGATAGTCGGTATCATTACAAGCTTAGTACCGTAATAGTTACGAAAATCAAACTTATGGACTAGAAAAAGTGAAAAAGGAATCCGTTGGACTTGATATGCCCATTGGGCTTGGGCTTAGAGTCCAGCCCAATCTTATCGATTCACATCTTGTTTTCACGTCAATAAACGCGTAACACAAACGGCCAAGTTTAAACCGACAACACAAAACCCCTGTTTTCACTAACATGCGCAGGGTGCGCATTTATCTTCATCTTCACGAGAAATAGCATAAATTTACCGTACTAGTTTATACATTTCTTTATCACCGTCAGCTACAGAGAGATTCTAGAGAGAGAGAGAGAGAGATAGAGAGAGAGAGAGAGTATTATAAAGTCCTTTGAATATTTTTTTAGCACAAACTTATTACTGCTAAAAAACACAGATCTAGATCCAAATAACTACTCTCTACTCAAAACCTCCTACCTCTGTTCTATCCTGCTTCATTCAGGTCAATAATATTTTCTATTCGTCACTCACACACACAGTTTTTGTTACTTTTATTTCATTATGATGAATTGTGTAACCTGTTGGTGATTAACTGTTCCTTCAATTTGATTTAGTGGATTTTTTTAGTTATTTGTGTTTATCGTTAGTGTAAATTGGTTGATTGATTGTTATGATGGTGTTAAATGCCTAAATCGACGTGATGAATGCTGCGTTAAGTCTATAATTTATACTATGCTAAATCATAAAGAGGAAATTGTGTTTTACGTAATTCTGTTGGATGATTATACCTTGTTAAAATGTTAACCGGCTCGGTTTTACGTTTTCGCTATTGTGTTGATGTGAATTTGTGAAATGTAGACTAGCCTCAGATCAGTGCAAATTGATCAATTATGAAGTTCTGCAGGCTTAGATTGTTTAAATGTTTTTTTTTAATTGATTGAGTTGGTGGTTTTTTTGTTAGTTGTGTTTACTGTTAGTGTAAATTGGTTGATTGCTTGTTCTGGTAGGGTTAAATCGACGTGAATACATTAGTAAGTTAAATCTCAAAGAGGAAATTGAGTCACTCGTATATATCGTGGATAATGATACCGAGTCAAAACATTGTTTTCCTGATTGTGTTGATGTAAATTTGTGAAATGTAGATTAGCATTAGGAGTTAGGACAGTGCAACTTGCGGGATTGGCTAGGGAAAATAGAGATTTGATTTCAGTTACTGAATTCAAAGAGTAAATCTCTGTTTGGAACTGATAGTAGTTCAGTATTTCATTGAACTTTCCAGAACAATTAACATGCCTGTAAAAACTGTCGTTTTTGGGGATTTGGATTGGACAATATAACAATTTTGAATTGTAGGATAATGCCAAATCGAGTTAGCTGTCAAATTGTATTTCACTTATTTGAATGTAGATAACGTGTTCTGGCTGTGTCAGTATGGTGACAGTGGCAGGACTCTGGAGTTTTAGTTAATAAGTATATTAGTAACAAATAAATTCATATTTCATCAGCATTAACACTTGTTATATGTGGTTTCCCGTAAGTTTGTAACTAATTTTTCGTCGTGCAGGTGAATCAGAACATAAACGATGTCAAGGAGGCCGGCTAGTTTATCTCGGCGTCTGGGAGATGGAGCTGGCATTCCCTTTATGGGGTCCTTGAATCCAAAATCACGCACATCGCCTTTTTTATCTGTTGGACTTGTGCTAGTGGTAAGCCCCTTAAAGCTTCTGCATCCAGATATACTATTGTTGATGTTAGTAAAGTAATGCTAATTGCTAAGTTTGCATTTGCAATTGCTAATTCTATCGCCATCCATTTTTTAGAACATATATTAGATGTTATTCAGATGTTTGAGTTAGCATTCATGGTTTTATTGTATACTCTTCTGCTTTGGTTAACACCACAAATAATAAGAGGGAATTTCCTTTGATGGAAACTTTCAGGAGCTTTTCTGATCATTGGATATGTCTATAGTGGTTCAGGTTAGTATATATCTGGTAACATAGAACACCTGAATTTTGTTTTAGCTTAAGTTCATTCAGTGTTATGGATGCTATTTTTTCCACAAACAAATCAGACTAAAGTTAGTGTTGTGACAGGTGGAAGCAATGGCGACAAAGCGGCTTTAAGTAGGCTTGAAGGTAAAACATTAAAAGATACATCCTTTACATCTGTTTCATATTGCAAAAATTTAAACATAAATTCACTGCGGACATATACATCGTTCATGAGGAATTGTATTTTGTGCTGGTGATTTTGTCTGAAGAAAGCATAATTTTTAAAAATGCGATCATGTGTGTAGGTGGTGTTTCATGCTCAGCAGAGATTAATCAAGCATTACCATATTTGAAGAAAGTATATGGTGACAGCATGCATAAGGTTCTGCATGTAGGTCCTGACTCATGTGCGGTGGTTTCCAAATTATTAAAAGAAGAAGATACTGAAGCATGGGGTCTGGAACCATATGATTTGGATGACAGTGATGCAAACTGCAAGAGCCTTATACGCAAGGGCATTGTTCGCGTTGCTGATATTAAGTTTCCTTTGCCATATAGGTCAAAATCATTTTCTCTTGTCATTGTCTCAGATGCGCTTGACTATTTGTCCCCGAGGTACCTCAACAAGACTCTTCCTGAATTGGCAAGAGTTTCTTCAGACGATTTGTTATTCTATCTGGTACATTTCTAAGAAATCTTATAATTAGTTTTTAGAAATTAACTCGTGTACATTGCATATGCAAGAATTATCTTTGTAGAGGTGGCAAAATAGGTGGATGGGGTGCTGGTTGAAATATGCTTTTATCACAAGTAGGACCAGAATGGGTTGGATTGACCTAATAACTTTTTCGTTCAGTTTTATACAAATAATCAATGTGTTAACTGTTAAATATGATTGCACACACTGTTATTACAACAACAATGAGTTCACCTCAATCTGTTTAACTAGTATTTATGATTGACCCATTCGATCTTTTAGCAAAAAACCATAACCCACATCGACCCATTAATGAGTAAATGGGCTAAAAATTTCATCTTTAAATATTGGTATGGCATAGAATAATCCATCTAAGAAGAATTTCTCAAATTTATAAGATTAATTTTTCTTAATGCAGGTTATCCCGGTCAGCGTAGAGTTAAAGTGGCTGAGATGTCTAAGTTTGGCCGCCCTGTAAGTCTTCTTTCCAAAGGATTTCACTTTCTCGCTTGTTAATCGCTATGTCCCTTTTTAATCAAATCTTAAAACACAAAATGACAAATCTAGTTCATTATTGTTAAATTATCACATGAGCTCACCATCCCGTATACTTCTAATCTTCATTCTGCAGAGGTGGCAAGTTTGACCCATCTTCCTATAAATGGGTCAATTTGAATTATGTTTTATCTCTGGAGGCCAAATGCGTAGAACCTCCTAAATTGGCCTTTTTATAAAAGCTTTCATTATTGTTGTAATAATCTTGTTTTTCTAATCACATCCAATGCATTAGTGTTTGTTGTTTGTTGGCCGCCCCATTCGAACCTCGTCCTATGACCCACAGTCCACACTCTAAATGACCCATTTTGGTCTGGTTTTGTTTTAGGCAAAACTACGAAGCGCGTCATGGTGGATTCGGTTTTTTGTCCAGACAAGGCTAGAAGAGAATGAAGTTGCTACAAAGAAGTTTGAAATGGCTGCATCCAAGAAGGGTTACCAGTCAAGCTGTCAGATATTCCATCTGAAATCACTCAATTGAGTACCTTCCTATCATGAAGAACGAAGTAAGTATAAAGTTGAAAAGCATACGACATGTTCTAAAGCATAACAATTTGGAATTTTTTGTACTCTCAAGTGGGTTGACTCATTGGTATACTGAAGATGTATATTGTTTGTTATACTCTTATTTCATGCTTTTTCATATTGTTATGTAATTTTAGACACTGTTTTTTTTGAAACTATCGCTTTTAAAAGTTCAATTAATTTTAACCATTCATATGTCTAACCAAACATCACTTAATGATTAAGCATTTGACTTCAGAACCTCATAACCATTCAGATCTCTTACTGGGTCAGCAGTTACCCATTCGGAAGTTGTCAAACGGCCCTAAGTCTAGCTAGTTATTCATCATTTCATACCATGTGGAGGGTGTGCTCATCATATATTTGGGATAATGTACTAGATTTTATCTAATTTTTCATTTTTTTAAACTTTTTTATCACTAAACTATTACAACTATTGGTGAGAAACAATAATTGACCGAAGCAGAACCTAATTAACTGTTACAACTGTAGCGAAATAGCTTACCAGAGCTAAATGGTCTGGATGTTCGATACTTTGGTTTTGATTAAACTCGATTTGAAACCAAACCGAATCTAACTTGACCTGAAAGAATGTTTATCGCTTTACTTCAAAATCAAATTCATTTGGTTTAAAAAGTTTTAAGCCAAATTGGGCTAATTTTGTTTTGGCTAGCATTTCATGATCCGAAAACCGACCCATAAACAAACTGAAAACCAAAACAATAGTTTTCAAAAGCGCAAGACGGAATTCAGCTTTTGTTTGGCTTAAGCATAAAACCAACCTATAGGCATCCCTAATTCTCATAGCATAAGACTATCTGGTGTGGTGGCGTGCTTGAGGTGGACGGCATGTAACACCGTGGGCACGACCACAAGTGGAGACTTACATTGTGAGAAGGGTTGACGTTGAAGGTGGGTGCATGGCATGTAATGTAGGGTAGTCATTGAGTGAGACAAGGCGATATTACTTTTTTTTTTAAGTAGGTGCGGAGTTCAGACCTGGAAAGTGAAACCACACCCCCCTTGTGTGGAAACCGTATATAAATAACAATGTAACGTATAGGTGACATACGTGAAAGTGAAACCACATCCGTATATTCTAATCTAAGCATCATTATTATCAAATACCTTTTAGACTGATTTAGAAATATGTTAAGAGTATCTATGACCTTGATTGAATCCTGAATTTACAATATCCTGCAGTAGTTATTAGTCCCTTAATTGATGCGTGTAAACAATAATTGACTATCTTATAAGGTAACAACAAAATGATGATGTCATAGTCAGTGAATGATGTCTCTTAGCTGCTTTACAACAAAATGATGCAAGCTGAGGTTGTGGATTTTGTATTTGTTATTGTCAATGATACGGACGCCGCACCTGCTGTCTAGTTTATCAAACGTTTAACATTTTGCCATGAGCACCCTGAAAAGGTCTTAAATTATGTGATTCCGCTTAAACTACCAGTCAAAAAGTCCTGTTATTGATGATTTCCTTTCAGCAATCGTATCTGCCATTTAACAAATTTGGATACTTGAGTTTATTAATAGGAGTTTACAGATTCACAGGTGATAGTTTATGTATAGCCATCATAACAGTTATCAGGTTAGAGATGAAGAGTTCGGTTTTATTGATAAGAGAGTGCGGTGATGTGTACTCTAGCCACGTAGGAACCCATGCATCATTTCTTCCGGTTCTTCTTTCAGTTGTTTTGCAGTTTACTTTCAGTTATATCTTTCGGTTATTTATTTCAGTAACGGGTATGAAGTAGTAGAGTGGGTCAGGAGGTTCATTGTAATGAGCCGAAAAAGTATTTGATTAATATCTAAATTTGAATTTCTAAAAACTTAAAAAGCCTTGAATCTATATTTGTTGTTGATCTAAATCCTTACTTCCGGCTAAGATTCACAATTCACATCATGTGAGCAGCGAGCAACCCTGAGGTCTTTGAGTGTGATTAACTTTCAGCATGTGGATTATATGTTGAAAACCAATGGGAAAAGGTCTGTGACAATCCCACATCGGGTGAGTGAAGAATAAAAAGATGAAGAGACAGTGTATATAACAACGGCCCAAGAAAAGAATAAGCATACCTTTCTCGGCCTTTTGGCTAAGATCAAGTGTAGTATCTGTTCTTATCAGTTTAATATCTGATATGTGGGTCATTGACCCACTCGATATTAATCTTATTTTTTATGGGGGAAGGCCCACCACAGTAGCTTGCTACTCGGGGGTCTTCACGCGT
>JAUTDX010002644.1:0-34424 GCA_030844895.1 Ambrosia x helenae | reverse complement strand
TTGTAGGGAAAGATGAATGGGTGCGGGAATTGAGAAAGTCCAATGATGTTATGTTCGTGGCTTTGCAAGAAACGAAGGTTCAAGGTATTTCTAAGGATTTGTTGGGTCGGTTTTGGGGGTATGGTATGGTAATTTGAGTTCGATTTGGTGGATACGGTGGGGCTTTCAGGAGGTTTTGGCTAGTTTGTGGAATCCTAGTTACTTTAAAAAGGAGGCGGTTATAAAGGATAGGAATTTTCTTATTACTAGTGGTTGGCTGAAAGATTGTCATGTTAAAATAAATGTAGTCAATATTTATGGGCCACAGAATGACGTACAGAAAAGGGAGGGAGTATATGGCATAAATTGAGAAATGTGATTGATAATAATGATGGGATGTGGATTTTAGCCGGGGACTTCAACACGGTTTAGGTGTGCGGAAGAAAGGAAGAATACGAGGTTCAATGCTTCTAGTGCCAAAGATTTTAACGATTTATCGAAGACATGGGTTTGTTCGAATACGACATGAAGGGTAGAAAGTACACGTTTTTAGCGGTAAAGGTGGTGGTAACAAAGCAAAGCAAAATCGATCGGGTGTTGGTGTGTTCCAAAGTTTTAGACAAAGGGACCGAATGCTTGTCTTAGAGCGCTTCCCAAAGGTCTTTCGGACCATAGCCCATTGTTGTTGTCTATGACGAGTAAAAACTATGGTCCGAAGCCCTTCCGTTGGTTCAATTCTTGGGGTAGCAATGAAGAGTGTGTTGCGCTGATTAAAGAAGTGTTGGCTGGGGAGTATGAAGGTGGTAAAGGCCGATGTCAAGCTCTGGAAAAAGCTTAAAGTTCTTCGCTGTAGATTGCGAGTTGGAGAGATGAGTTTCGCAAAAGTCAATTAGAGGTGGAGGAGGTATGCAAGAAAGAGTTAGACGTTCTGAAGTTTTAATGGAGCAGAGAGAGCTGTCCGAAAGATGAGTCATGGACCTTCAAAGAGTGCAGGTTGAAATTGGCAGAGATCGCTCAGTCCGAAACAAAGACTTGCAACAAAGATCGCGCACGAGCTGGGCTGCAGAAGGCGACGAAAATTCTGCTTATTTCCATAGAATTGTTAACGGTAGGAGAGCTTCAAATGCTATTACCGGTATTGATATAAATGGGAATGGAAGACGGAGCCTACGATGTGGAAAAGGGAAGTTCCTTAAATTCTTTCGTGAGCATTTCAAAGATAGATATCCAGTTCGGCCGCTGTTATCATGTGAAGGTGTGAAACCGGTTCCGCTTATAAACGCGAGAATTTAGTTCGGATGTTTTCAAAAGAAGAAATCAAGTGTGCGGTATTCGATTGTGGTAAAGATAAAGCCCCGGGCCAGACGGTTTTAACTTCAATTTTGTTCAGAAATTTTGGGGGATTTAGAAGACGATTTTTGTAATATTATGAACGAATTCTACAATTCGGGTGTCATTAGCCCGGAATTGTAGTTCGTCGTTTATTACGCTGGTGCCAAAGTGTAAGAACCCGACCAAGTTGAAGGATTATAGGCCTATCAATCTCATCGGTATGGTGAGTAAAGTGATTTCGAAGATTTTGGCGAATAGAATTAAGGAGGTGATGGGAGATGTCATTTCCGAGTCCCAATCCGCGTTTCTAAAAGAGGTATATTTTGGATGGCCCTTTAGTCCTTAATGAGGTGATTGGATGGCTGAAAAGAAGGAAGAGAAGGGCGTTTGTTCTCAAGATAGACTTCGAGAAGGCTTATGATAATATTAATTGGAAGTTCTTGATTTCGATTATGGAGCAAATGCAATTCCCGTTAGATGGTGTACGTGGGTGATGGGTGTGTTACAATCGGCCAGGTCTGCTATCCTTGTTAACGGGTCTCCCACGTTTGAGTTCTCGTGTCAAAAGGGGCTTAGACAAGGAGACCCGTTGTCTCCTTTTTTGTTCTTGATTGTTATGGAAGCCTCTCATGTGTTATGTTTAAGGCAATAAGGATTGGCGAGTTTCAAGGGATCAACCTTAAAAAAGATGAAGGTATTATATCTCATCTCTTGTACGCGGACGATGCGCTCATCCTTGGTGAGTGGTCGGAGTCTAATATTCTTAATTTGGCTCGCATTTTGAGATTTTTTTTTATCGTTTCGGGGCTGAAAATTAATATCATAAGTCAAACCTTATTGGGATTGGGGTTGAATTAGAGGAGGTAGAAGAGATGGCAGACACTTTGGGTTGTAAAAGGGGAAGCTTTCCGCTTGAGTATTTGGGTATTCGGGTGGGAGCTAACATGAACAAGTGCGGGAATTGGAAGAAAGTGGTGGAGTTTTTGAAGCTAGACTTGCTTTGTGGAAGGCTAAACTTCTCTCTATTGGGGGCCGGGTCACACTTATCAAATCGGTTCTTGCGAGTTTGCCTATATATTACTTTTCGTTATATAAAGCCCCGGGGAAAGTGATAGACAACCTTGAAAAAATTATGAAGAGATTCTTATGGTCTGGTTCAGGAGACGTTAATAAAATCCATTGGGTTAGTTGGGACAAGGTCACTACCCCAACTAAACTAGGTGGGTTGGGTATTAAGAAACTGAAAGATGTTAACGAGGCACTTTTGTTCAAATGGGCGTGGAGATATCGTCGATACCCGGGTCTCTTATGGAGGAGGATTATTGATGCTTGTCACACTAACAAAAAGGAATGGAGTTTCTTACCGGTCAACAATCACGCAGCTGGAAACTGGAAGATTATTGTTAAAACAGTGGGCGCGCTCAAGGCTGGGGATGTTTGTCTCTACTCTCTGATCAGGCCGAAGGTGGTAAAGGAGACAACATTAGATTCTGGTTAGATGGTTGGCATGGTAGTGAGGCTCTCAAACAGCGCTGGCCGCTTCTGTTTCATCTTGAAACGGATAAAAATTGTACTATCGCTGATCGTGTGAAGTGGAGAGAGTCCAGATGGGTCTTTGAAGCTGATTGGAGTTCCCAGATTGTTACCGTGGAAGCTTTTCAGCAGTGGCTGCAGCTCGTTGTTTGCATTGATAGTATTACTTTGTTGGAGTCTAGGGATGAATGGGTTTGGGGTGGGAGCAAAGATGGTAGTTTCTCTGTGAAATCGGTTCGAGATTGTATCCAAAAGCGGGCAGTGGTGGAGAGTAATTTTGTTTTAAAATGGACGCCGTGGGTGCCGTTAAAATGTCAAATTATGGTTTGGCGAGCGTCTATGAAAAGGCTTCCTACTAAGACGGAATTGATCAAAAGGAATGTTGCTGTAGCGGATGGCTTTTGTTCCTGGTGCGATGCAGAAGAGGAGACGGTTATGCACGTTTTCGCAGATTGCATCTTAGCTTCTAATGTGTGGGATGTTATAAGCCGTTGGATTGGAATTGCTCCCATTTTTGCGTTTGACATTCATGAGCTGCTGCAGGTTTACAAAGTATTTCAGGCAGAAAGGTTAAAAAAAGGCTTGTACACGGCATCGTGATGGTCACTATGTGGTCGTTATGGTACGCGAGGAACGACTTGGTCTTCAATGGCAACAAAGCTAATAGTTCGGATGTCGTAGCGAGAGTCAAGTCTATGTCTTTCCTATGGTATAAGTATAGAAGCAATGTTGGTAGTTTAGTGTGGAAGGATTGGTGTCGTTCCCCCTTATATATGTTGTAATCTTGGTTGGCGCGCCGGTCCTTGCTTTGAGGGCGGTGTCCGCTGTGTTTAATGAAAGTTAATTTTCAAAAAAAAAAAAAAAAAGAAGATTTGGATCACATATAATGAGATGACTGTTTGCACCTATTGATGAGAAAAAAAATGATACATAGAGGAAAACTAGATACAAGTTTATAATCTTGTAGTGATTGACTACAAACATCCAATTATTCTAATATTGCTACAATTCTGGTTTTGTTTTCTTTGAACCAACTCGCAAGTCAAAACTGTACGTTGTTTTTGGTCTGATACCTTTCCTTGATTTGTGGCATAATTTCACACGTCTTTTTTAGTACTTAGGTCAAAGTAATTTCTTGCGTTCTTTTGTTTTCTATAGTCAAGCATTGTGGCCTAGTTTTTCATTTTATATGATTCTCATATAACTTACCTAATTTGTTTTATGTATGTAACTTGTGACTTACTAAAGAACTTATTCATCATAATTTCACTAATAGCATCTAAACCATCACATAAGCATGTCACATCATTTTAAACCATAACATTCCTAACTTTTTTTTTTCCACGACAATAAACCATTTCAAACCACCACTTCATACCCCACTAAAAAAACAAATAAAATAATTTATATGTCTATGTTTATTTATGGTGGGTCCCAATTGTAGTTTTGGACTAGTCCTGACTACCAAACTAAAACCAACCAAACCAACTCTACATCATCTCCATCAATGGTGCACAAAGTTTGGAATTGAGGTCCAAAATTCAAGGACGGTCTAGGTATTAACTATTGTGGGTGCTATAAGGCTATGAGATGTGATCACTAGTGGAGTGACCATCACCAACCTCCACCTCAACACATCTTTTCATCGTCTCTCTTCCACTAACATGGGTGTCGTCACTACCCTCCACCGTCTTTCTCCCTTTGTTTCACCCACCCACCAACATTTCTTCTTTCCTTCATGTAGATTTCCACCATCTTCATGACCATATCATCAGGGGTGGTGTGCAAAACTTGGCCACAAATGCCATTTCACTCTATGAAGCCTTCACGAGTCCCACATTGTGTGGCCTAATGTGAAAATGGATGTTAACTTAAGGGCACAGATGGTTTGAAAATCTTCAAACGTTTATTTTATTTTGGGGTTAAGTTAAAAAAAACAACTTATCAACTTATTGATTTTCTGAAAAAACCAATAAGTCAATAAGTTGTTTGGCTTTGATAAAAGTCCTTTTTATTTTGACTTTTTATCCTGTGTTAAAAACTGTTTTTCAAAAGCTACAAAAACATGGCTTTTGAAACTGATTTGTCTTTTTGAATAACAAATTACTAATTTACCCACCTTTTACTTGTTGCACTACTCACTAGGGTTATTATAATATAAGGTATTTGTAAAAATAATTTATATTATATATTTTGTATTTTTTAATTATAGTATTTTATTCAAAAAAATTGTTAAGTATATAATATTATATGTAAAAGTAGTAAATGATTTTAAACTAATGGTTATCACTCGCGCTTTGCGTCAGGTTCGAAAGTTAGATAAAAATAAGCAAATGGCGAAAGTAATGATAAAAAGCCACGGCGCAACAGTATATATTTGAAAGTAATACAAAAGTTACTTCGTTGTATACAAAAGTCAAGTTATTTGAACAAAATTTACATCATAAAGATAAATCGAACAAAAAATACATGTAAAAACGTTGAACCACGCACGCCGTTCCTGCTTTTTAACGTGCAAAAATTTCACCAAAATGTAAAATATATAAAAGAATAACTAAGTCGACCTCGAATCCATATATTATTTATAGTACAAGGTGTGTATGTAAAACTTAAAAAGTCAAAGTTACCATTCGCACAAAACTTAAAGGGTTAAAAACGTAGAGTAAAGATCTTGTACAAAGTGTTTTTTTGGTAAGATTGTGAGAATCAAAGGAGGGTATCTTTTTTTATTTTTTTTTTCGAATTTTTTTCCCATATTGTTAAACATGTATTATAGTATTGAAAACTAAAAAAAACAAAAAAATAAATAAATTTTGGTGTAGAGTAATTACGTGTAGAGTAATTACATAATTAATCTAGTGTAAACTAATGTATTTACTTTAATGACGTAATTGCACTAAAAAAATTAAATTTTATTATCATTCATCTAGAAAGTATGTTTAAGCACATGGGGAAAAACATTTCTAAAAAAAATAATTTTTTTACCCACTTTGATTCTCACAGTTCTTACCAAAAAAACACTTTGTATTTGATCTTTACTCCAAAAACGTATATTATTGTAGAATATAGTAATTGTTATATATATATATATATATATATATATAGGATTTGGTTCAAATGAGAATTTTTTCCTAAATTGAGAACTGAGAAAACAATTCTGGACCACAAATTTCTCTAAGGCAAAAACAACTTGCTTTAATCGCTGCTTTATATGCAGGATTTTTTTTTATTTTTTTGTATTTTTTTTTTCAATATACACATATGTATAATCCAATATACATATGTATAGCTGAAATATACACATATATATAGCTGAAAATGTAATATACACATATGTATAATTGCCATATACACATGTATAAATGAAAAAAGATAAAAAAAAAATTCCTTGCATAAAAATGTGCAATTAAAGCATTTTTTTTTTTGCATTTATAAAAATGTGTGACCTAGAATGGTTCTCTCAGTTCTTAAATAGGGGTTGGTTCTCTTAGAATCTCTACCCTATATATATATATATATATATATATATATATATATAGGATCTGGATCATGTGAGAACTCCCACCACTTGTGAGAACTAGAGAACTCCATTGGACCATTAAGAGAGTGACACCTCACCAGCTTTATGGTTTTTTGTATTTTTAAATTAAGGGCAATTAAGTCTTTTGCCCACAATAATTAGGGATATTTTAGTAATAACATCCCACCCCCACCCCACCCCACCCCCACCCATACACATCACATCAAGTCTCTCTCTCTCTTTAAATAATAATAATAATAATAATAATATTAATAACAATCTCTCACACCCTCTCTCTCACAAACATCAGATTTCACTCTCTCTCTCTACCCTTCTCTCTCTCTAACTCTCGTTCTCCCTCTCTCTCTCTCTACCATCTCTCTCTCTCTCTCTAACACACACACACACACGACTCTCATGGTACAGAAAGGAGGAGGACGGTGGTCATGGTGGGGCTGGAGGCGGAGGCCGGTGGTGGGTTGTTGGGTGGTTTTTGAGGCGGATATGGGACGGGAGAGGCGGAGGACGGTGGTGGGTGGGTCGATGGGTGGTTTTGAAGGGCGGATCTGATTCAGATGGTGGTGGAGATGATAAGACGGTGGTGTTTGAGGGTTTTCGACGGAGGTGGGGGTGGATCTGACGATGAAATGGTGGTCCGGTGATGGTGGTGGTGGTCCGGTGATGGTGGTGGCGGAGGGGGGATCTGAACAGGTATGTTTATTATTATTATTATTATTATTATTATTATTATTATTATTATTATTATTATTATTATTATTAATATTCTGTGGTGGGTTTGCAGTGGAGGGGCTGGTGGGGGTAGACAGTGGTGATGATGAAGACGACGGTGGAGACGTCGGCGGTGGCTCAGACGGTGGTCTACGGTGGTGATGATGAAGATGACAGTAAGTTTTTTTTTTTATTATTATTATTGTTACTATTATTATTATTAGTATTATTATTATTATTATTATTTTCCTGTTATTATTGTTTTTATTATTTATATTTTTTGTTATTATTATTATTATTATTATTATTTTTTGTTATTATTATTATTTATTTATTTTTTTTACTGTTATTATTAATACATGTATTATTATTATTATTTTTATTCTCCTGTTATTATTATTATTTTTTATTTATATTTTTTGTTATTATTATTATTATTTTATTTTTTTCTGTTATTATTATTATTTATTTTTTTTTACTGTTATTATTAATACTTGTATTATTATTATTATTTTTATTTTTTGTTATTATTATTATTTTTTTTATTTTCTGTTATTATTATTATTATTAAAGCTGTTTATTTTTTTTTTGTTATTTTTTTGTTATTATTAATATTATTATTATTATTTATTATTACATTTATTATTAATGATGTTGGGGTGAAAAGATAGGTTTTTTATGTTGAAAGTTTTGGGTGTTTCTTTGTTAGGAGATGATGCCGCGAAGAAGATGATGTTTTGCGTTTAAGGATCCGATGTTGTGGAGACGACGACGAATGTAGTCTCTTTTTTGTAAGAAACCATTGGTGTAAACATCAGTTTACACCGGCGTAAACATAAGTTTACACCGGCGTAAACATGAATGTATAGGCGTTGTTTATGTAAGAATACACCGTTTAGTTTCACACACAGTGTAAACGTTTTTTATTTAAGAAAACACCGATTAGTTCTACACACACACACGACTATAAAACGTTTTTTGATGTAAGAAAACACTGGTGTAAAACATCAGTTACACCAGTGTAAATATGAATGTATAGTTTGTTTTTTTACACTTTGTGTATTTTTTTTGTAAATGTTGTGTATGGCAGATTTTACACCATTTTTATGTTTGTTTACACTAGTGTAATTGTTGTAATATTTTGTATTTTTTGGAAGATTTACACCAGTGTAAATATGAATGTAAAGCACCCCATCATCTAGTTTTGTTTTTGTACAATAGTGTATTTTTGTAGAAGTTTGTGTATGAGAGATTTACACTGGTGTAAATCTTCCAAAAAATATGAATGTAAACATCTAGTTTTTGTTTTTGTACAATAGTGTATTTTTGGAAGATTTTACACCAGTGTAAATATGAATGTAAAAAATTACACTAGTGTAAAAAACGAGAGTGATACTACAAAATATTTAATCTGATTTTTTGTTTTAAAAAATTAAATTAATTAAAAAATAAAATAAAGTTTAAAAATTAAATCAGATTATATTATTTTAATTAAAATAATAAAATAAACTTTAATTAAAAAATAACATAATATTATATTATATCTTCTCTCTCATGGCTTTTTACTTAAATGCCCTTAATTGTACTTTAAGACAATAAAAAAAATACTTAATATTCAAGTGAAGACAAAAAAACCCAACTTTTGATCTCAACCATTAGATCATGAAGATCTAAGGTCCACAATGGTTCTCTAGTTCTCACAACTCATTAAGGTTCTCACATGATCCTAACCCTATATATATATATATATATATATATATATATATATATATATATATATATAAAAGAATGTCTTTATTGATCATTTTATAAACGAATAACATACGAAAAAACACTTTTTAAAAATCAAATTGTTGATTTGTTGACTTCTTGTGCCACAAAAGTTATTTCAAACAGTTTTTTAAAAACTCTTTTTTAATAAAGTCATTAGTAAGGGTGGTCATAAACGGTACCCTAATAACATCCTATCTCAGACTGTCACATCAAATTTGTAAAACGCTACCCTAACATACCCTAAAACATGATATTTGGTGTGGGCACTACCCTAAACTCCTAAAGTAGCCTAACACCTTTTTGTTTTGTTTGTTATTTTAAAAATAAAATAGACATGCATTTTATTTTATTTTTTAAATTAAAAGGATAATCAAATACATAATTCAAATCGAAGGAAACACATTTCATACGAAAATACATAATTAAGACGAATACATAAACCACCTTCACCATTCGTCATGGTTGACTCTCAAAATCTGCCAAGTTGAAACATGTTTAAAGTCTTGATCGTATGTATGTATGTATTCAAATTTAGCCACGTCAAGGGCTTCGCCTCATTTGGCTCGTCTTCGCTATTCATGACCTCATTGTATAGGTAATGAAACGACAATGTTTTGTTCTTCAAAGCAGTCAAATTAGAACTAAGCTAGTGTGGGTGCGAGCGGTTTCACCACCCATATATAGGTGAAAGCGAGTGCAAATTCCGTTGCCAACTCGAACGACCTCTCTTATTGGACACTATCTTGTTGACGTTAACCCAGGATGTAACCAAAGCTATGTCTTCATCTTCGGTCCACCTCATCTTTTTAAAATTATATGAAAATAAATGTGAAGAAATGGATGTAGGGTAAAAAAATGGGTATTTGTAGTGTAAATATTTTTTAAATGTAATGGTAAAAAAATTGAACGTTTGAGCATTTAGCCAATCCACCTCTGTCGGTTTCCACCCACCGAATTTATGGCCTGAAAGGCTGAAATGGTATCCAAGGTAGATGGGTTGGTTTAGCCGATCGGCTACCTCTACCCGAGCTCCCTTAAGCACTTTTAACGAAAACCAGTTTTAAAGTTACATAAGCAATCCTAAACACATTCTAAATCAAATGGTCAATATTACACAAGAGCCGTCACTTAAAGTGGGGTGAAGATTATTTCACGTTATTATCTACACTTTCTTTTGGTTTTGTTCGGAAAGCATGAAAAAACCTGGGTGGTTAAAAGGAGAGGTCTTCACCATCACAAATAATTCAAGAGATATTAAGAGTAAAAGATTGTAGAAACATAAAAATATTAAATCTCATTCTTATCTTTAGACAAAATATAAATTTATAAAAATATTGTTTTACAAAATTATTGGATCAATATAGGATAGACGTGGCTTGGCACTTGGCTTTGGCATTCGTTTTTGGTCGAATAACAAAATAACATGCGTACCCTTCAACTTTGTACCTATTAATAAACTCAAAATAAAAATACCTAGCAAAATAACACATCAAGTAAATAAATAAATATCAAACCAAACCAAATCAATTCTAAAACTATCATTTCTATAGTTCCTCAACATTCACATGCTCACAATACTCGATTGCAAGTGAGTTAAAAAAGTTCACATAATAATGAATGAAATAAGATTAAAAAATGTAACAAACTTAAAGTCTTCATGATGATGCGTTTACTTATTATTTTATTTCCCTGATGTAATGTATCAACAATTTCCTTAAACAAAATTCAAATAAAATAAATACGGAGTACATTACATTTCAAACAATTCTTTTTAGGCATAAAAAACATAAAAAAATAAATAAAAATTCTCTTCATATTTAAAAGAATCATTACATTGGAAAAGCAACAATATTATCACAACCCAACCCATGGTAATCTTCTCACACACAAAATGGCGAAAGCCCACTATCCGGACCCTTGACCGGCCCTCCATCTTTCTCGCCGGAGCTTTAACCGCATTATTATTATTATGGGCCTTCTTCTTCTTCAACACTTTAAACTCCTCATACAAACCAAACACCACCTGCAACTGTAACCGACCCGACCCGGCCTTCAACCTCCAGTTCGACCCACCCGTTTCCACCTTCTACGACGACCCATCTTTCGGTTACACCTTAAATCAACACATAACAAACTGGGACAACAAAAGAAAAACATGGCTTAAACTCCATCCATCGTTTGAACCCAGATCACATACCCGGGTCCTTATTGTAACCGGGTCACGTTCCACTCCATGCAAGAGCCCTACAGGTGACCATTTTTTATTAAAGTTTTATAAAAACAAAGTGGATTATTGTCGGATGCATGGTTACGATATCTTTTACAACAATGTGTTACTTGACCCGAATATGCCATCATGTTGGGCCAAGATACCAACGGTTCGGGCTGCAATGGTGGCCCACCCGGAAGCTGAATGGATCTGGTGGTTAGACGAGGATGCAGCGTTTACCGACATGGAGTTTAAGATTCCGTTCATTAGGTATGACGATTATAATTTTGTCGTACATGGTTGGCCTAAAGAGGTGTACGAGAAAAAGAGTTGGTTAGGGTTAAACGCTGGATCTTTTCTTATTAGAAACTGTCAATGGTCGTTGGATTTTTTGGACACGTGGGCTGATATGGGCCCACGGTCTAAAAACTTTGATAAATGGGCTAACGTTTTGTTAGACGTGTTTAAGCATGAGTCAGATGATCAGACAGCTTTGGCTTATTTGTTGTTGAAAGATCATCAAAAGTGGTATGGTAAAAAAATGTTGATTGAGACAGGTTATTATTTGGAAGGTTATTGGGTTGTTATTGTGGACACGTTAAAAAATATAACGGAGAAGTATTTGGAGATAGAAACAAGTGCAGGTATGTTGCGAAGGCGACACGCGGAGAAAGTGAGCGAGCGTTATGGGGTGTTACGGGAGCCTTCGTTGAAGGACGCGGGTAATGAGTATGGGAGCTGGAGACGGCCGTTTGTGACGCATTTTGCGGGGTGTCAACCGTGTAATGGGAAGCATAACCCGGTGTTTACTGGAAAGGAGTGTCGCGATGCGATGAATAAGGCGTTGAATTTTGCGGATAATCAGGTGTTAAGGAATTATGGGTTTGTTCATCGGAATTTGTCTGATACGTCTGGTGTTACGCCTTTGCCGTTTGATTATCCTGCGTGATTGGAATAGAGGTTGTTATGAAGTTGTTTGATTTCACACTTTATGGACATATTTTAGAGGTTGTTTTTAGTTTGAAAAATAAAATGGTTTCATTGTGAAGCGTTGATTATAGAATATGTTTTACTTTTACATTTTGGATTGTTGTCTTGAGTGTGTAAAAGTATTTGATTTGATGCCTAAAATATAATTTGTATAGAGAATTTGAATAGGCTTGTAAAAAAAATTTATATCCAAATTATTGCATTCCTCAACTTGGTTTTAGTTGTTTAAATAAGGGTGGTAATAATGGTACACCTCTAAAATTGTTTGCACACACTTTATATGTCGTGTATATAGAGCGTTGGACAAGCTTTGATGCATTATTAATGCCCATAATTTACAGTCATGTCAGGACCTATACGCCGTGTATGATTGGTAACAAGGTGTGCAAATAAGAGTTGGAAATTGCCTTGCTAGTGTCTAAGGAGTATTTGTTAAGTGGGGGTTGAACCGGTAAACCAAATTATAGACGCATGAAAGTGTTTTGTCAACTAATTAACGTAGATGTTGGTATTACATTTCTAGATAGCAAAAGTAAAACACTATCTGCTTAGAAAAATTCTTATACTATTTGCTATATTCTAATCTTTTAAATATAAACGTCATTACAATGAACTATCTAAATTCTAAAACTAATCATAAAGCTATTCGTTTTTTTAGTCTGATTTAGACCGGTCCGACTTTACCGACCAACAAACCAGTTGTATGGACGTTTCGATGATCTATTCAGCTTTCAAAACATTTTATTCAATAAACCAAAATCATTCTTAATAAAAAGTCAGCTTTTTTTGATATCTTACTAAAAGATTCCTTTCTTGATTTTTTATTTATACATGTTATGGTAGGGTGAAGGCGACTAGAATACTAATTACAACAACCAGTTTTAGTCAAATTATTTAGAGACCATTATTCATATTAATATTTGATTAGATGTATACTTTATTATTATTATATAGTTTAATTATTAATATACTATTTTTTCACACAGAAAATAAAATGGAGAAACTGTATGGTGTTTGTGATTGATTATTCAAAAAAGATTATTCGTTTTGAAAAAGCACGGGTGGAGCTGCTTATAGATTATTGCGTTTAGGTAGCCTAAAAACTGATTACCTGCGTTTTCAAAACGCAGTCGCAAACACCAAAAACTGATTATCTGCATTTTCAAAACGCAATAATCTAAAAATCAGATTCAAAACGCAATCCCAAACACCGTGTTAAACAAAACGAAGTCTTTTGTTATGTACTATTCAACAACTTTGATTGTGAATCTTGTAAAAAAAAAGAATTAAACTAGAGCATCTCCTTTTAATCCAAACATTAACTTTAAGCAGAGGTTGATAGCAAGCAACGCATCTACTTAATAGTCAAAGGCTGTATTCACGTGATGATCTGATATTCCCATGATCCAATTATCCAAACGAGATCTCATCATCTCAACCAGTTTTAAATTGTTATCTTTTATATTATTGCATTGCATTTAATGTAACATTTTATATATAACTTATTTTATTGATATAGGATATTTCTCAGTTTTTTTAAACTTATTTTCTTGGGATCTGTTTATGGATTTTAGTTTTTAACTGGCATGGAGCCCTCTACTTGGCTTAAACTATTTTTATGATACAGAAATATTTTGGATCTCACCAATGTCTAGAGGCTGCTTCTCATATAAACACATTTTTTTATAAAAATAAAATAAAAATAAATTCATTCCTTTCTGAGACGACACATGTAGATGTGTAGGTTGTATTAATGAGTTGTGCTTAGCGGCTGCTTCTCATATAAACACATTTTTTTTATAAAAATAAAATAAAAATAAATTCATTCCTTTATGAGACGACACATGTAGATGTGTAGGTTGTATTAATGAGTTGTGCTTTTTTTTTGAACGGCAAATTTCTACACATTGTGTGACTTGAACCCATGACTTCTTCCTTAAGTGTTCCTAGAAGGATTGCTTCTACCGTTGGCCACAAACCCCAATGGCTAGTTGTGTATTAATGAGTGGTGCTTATGTTCATAATGTTTCAAACACACATTACCGTATAAAAGGGGTATAATCACCATCCAATGTGTAATCAAAACCATTCATAAATCATAATGTTTCAAAACAAATTACCGTAGTCCGTATAAAGAGGTATACGGTATTGTGTATAAATGAATTATTAGACATAAATCCGAACTGTGTAGATAGTTAAACAAACCATGTTAATAGGTCTGGACGCGCTATTTATCGCGAGTGCTGTACTCAAGTTAAAGAAAATAAAGTTTTTGATTTTAACAAAATACAAAGTGTGTAAATCTAATTTGAGTTTAGAAAATGTGTAGAACCAGATTATTTTTTTTAAAGAAAAGGAAATAGAGTCCTATGAACCCACTTGGGCCTGGCTTGCTGGCCCATGGTCAAAGTGTCCAACCACACCACTGTTGGCCCACACATTGATTAATCAAAGTTAAGATTCAAACACAAAACTAGTCCATGGTCACAGACTTACATGATCCAATACATCAAAACAAAACATGCTTTCAAGTCATCAAGGTACTAATATGCCAACTTTGATTATCTTACTTCACTAGGCAAATCTTGATGACAGATGCAGCACCGATGCGGTGGAGCGCCACAACAGCATCACCCTTCTTGCACAGCCCTTTCGAAGTTGCCGATTTCAAAGCAGCTTCCAAAATCACCTCAGTGGACTCAGCATCAGTAGCCTTAGCAGACCCCTCAGCAAGAAGCGGAATCAATCCCCTGTACACCAGACTATGTCTAGCTGGAGTCTCGTCACTACAGGTCCAGTCAAACGAGTCAGTTGACAAAACAGGAACCACCACCGACAAAATCGGAACTGCAGGTCTGTACTTCGCTACTAACTTAGCTGTGGATCCACCCCTAGTTAGAACCACAATGAGTTTGGCATGAGCCTTGTTAGCTGTTCTGACAGCAGATGATGCAAGCGACTCCAACGGGCTCATTGGCAATGGGGTTGACCTTATCCTCTCTTTGAAAATGGCTCCATAGTCGAGAGACGATTCAGCTTCAATGCAGATGCGGGCCATGGTTTTGACAGCTATTTCAGGGTATGCACCAGCTGCACTTTCACCACTAAGCATGACACAATCGGTTCCATCAAGAACAGCATTTGCCACGTCAGTGGCTTCAGCACGGGTGGGACGCGGTGATTTGATCATGGACTCAAGCATTTGTGTTGCAGTCACCACAGGCTTTCCAGCTATATTACATTTGTAGATCATCATTTTCTGGGCTAAGAAGATCTTTTCAACTGGAATTTCCATTCCCAGATCACCACGAGCAACCATGAATGAGTCAGTCTCACGCAATATCTCATCAAAGTTTACTACTCCTTCCTGGTTCTCAACCTTCACAAAAATCAAATCCATTTAAAATAGTTAATATACCCGAATAAAGTATGACCAAGATGATGCCAGCCAAAATGGATTAGCACATAATGGGTTCTTGAATTTGTGTCATATAGTTAACTGTTTATCTCATAATAATAATCAGCTTTTTATCATTCGGATAAATTATTCTAATTATTATTTTCTGCTTATAATCACTTATAACTAGAGGTGTAAACGAGCTCGAGCTGGGCTCGTGAGTCGTTGTTCAGGCTCGGTTCGTTTACTATATATAACAACTAATTTATTAAATTTATAATTATATTTTAAATATGTTTAATTTGAATTTTTATATATAATAATAATTGTAATATGAATATAAAGTTTATATATCAAAATAATTATTATATAAATAACAATAGGCTCATCTGTGTATCTTAAATCATGATTATCCGGAATCACAACACACTGAAAACTAAAGAAAGAACACATACCTTTGACATCAACTGAATATTCTTGGCATGTGGGCCAAGAACCTTGCGAACATTAACAAGATCAGATCCCTTACGAACAAACGAGAGTGCAATCATATCAATATTATTAGGAACACCCCATTGAAGAATGTCTTCTTTATCCTTTTCTGTTAGTGTGGGAAGATCAACGACCACACCAGGAAGATTCACATTTTTTCGTTCACCTAACATGGCTGTGTTCTCACAGCGACATCTAACAGTCCCAGCTGCTGGATCACATGACAAAACTGTTAAGGTTATGGTACCATCTGCGCATAAGATTGTGTTGCCGGGCTTCAAGTCAACAGGCAATTTCTTGTAGCTCATAGATATGGTTTCCTCATCTCCTTTAATGGTGTAATCAGTGCTTATTATGATCTCACGGCCTTCCTTTAGCTGAATGGGTTTCTCATTTTTCAAAAACCCAGTTCGAATCTCAGGCCCCTGCAAGAAGAAAATGCAGAAATTATAAAGCCGTTGTTCATAGTGAGCTTTATAATTAATACCATAACAATAATGATAGGTTAGATGAAACCCCCATTGCTATTTGACTTTAAAACTCAAATCTTAATCATAGAAATGGTTAAGAACTTTTTATTACAAAGTCACTATTATGTTAGTAAATAATTTATTAACAAAATAATCAATCTCATACAAACAGTTCAATTTGTTTCAGCATTTACAAAGTCAAACAATCGAACTGATTGACCTAATTTTGCACAAAGAGAATGTTGATACAGAATGCATAAAGACAACAAACTATAACTTTTACCTTGGTGTCGAGCATCACCGCACACAAGATTTGAGTATTTTGCATGGCAATCCGAAGATTATTCAGTGTCTCTTGATGGTACTCGTGGGTCCCATGAGAGAAGTTGAAACGGGCAACATTCATCCCTGCCCTCAGTAGCTTCTCACACATAACCACAGAACGAGAAGCCGGGCCCAGGGTGCACACAATCTTTGTTTTGGGAATACGTCCGTCATTAGGAAGGTCCTTCAGGATCCCCTCAATGTCTATGCTTGACATGTTAAGTACTTAGATTATCTGTTTCACAAATGTCATAAACAAATACAATCAGTAAATAATTTATAAATCAAGTAAAACAAACACGCATGCTGAGTTTAACATGCAAGAATAACATGTATAAAACCAACATGTAGCATGAGTGACTAGAACATTGATAAATGTTAGAAACCTTAACTTCACGGTTCAATAGCAGGACATGAGAAAACCCACATTCAAATTTGCTAAAAGGCGAGCTATAATTCCTACTGTAAATATCGTATTCCGTTATCTTAAACATCCATTTAAGGTCACTCAGAAACTAGATTACATTTACAATATGCATACAAAAGAGAATATCACAAAAGTAGCCAGTTTTCTGAGTGTGAGGTACCTATATAGCCATGTTAGAAACAAATCACTCACAAAGCCATGAGATACATGATTAAGAGTTGCATATCTACTTTTGCTCGTGTATCAAACTTTTCCCATCAAAAATGACTTAAACTAACGTGATATGTGACACACCATATTGCGTATAGAACAAAACTATTTAAAGTTTAGGTAAGTGAAAGTAGACACACGACCAAATATTTGCGTATCTCATGGCTATATGCATAATGTTGTTCTGGCTTGCCCGTTTGGTAGCCTCTTAATGAGGCTCTGAATCATTCAACTCTGAATGGTTCAGCATTCAGACTGTTTGTTTCAACATAAAAAAAGGCTCTGAATGGAATGTTTAAGAGCTGAATCATTCAGACTTGATGCATAGCTGAATCATTCAGCACTTAATCATTCAGAGTTAAAAGCGACATAATACAATCCAAACCCACATAATCCAACAACTAAACATGGTTCATATAAAGCTAGACCCATACAATACGGCTAACTTCTATAGTCAAGTTTATATAACCAGAAGCTCCTTCGCATGACCGACAATTCAATTTCTCCGCGAAATGACCGAACTTCAAACAACAAATAACCAAATTACATGCTCTTACATACAGATTCAATTCACCCTTAAAAAGACAATCCCACTGCAATTTCCTTACATATAAAAAGAAAACACATTATAAATCCAAACATCAAATAATCATTGATTTTACAAACACATCCAGTTCCATAACACAAAACCAGTTTTATATAACAAAATAAATTTGGGGCAACCAGATCCAAACCCGTTTCAAACATTATCTAGATATCCTCAACTTAAATCTGTTGTTCAGTTTATATAGCTAAATCAAATACAAAACAATGTGCATCTACAGCATTAAAACCCAGATCCAGCTATAACCAGAACCAAAACAACAAATCATACAGTACAGATTCAACAGCAGATCACACACAGCAGCTAGAAAACTGATGTAGAGCAATGAAAAGAATATTTAAAAAAAATTGACTTACTGAGGAGGAAGAAGAAGGAGGTCTGAAGGCTAATAATGTGGTAGCGTGATATAAATGTAGGTTGAAATTCGTAAGAACAAAAAAGGTTATTATTATTATTATTATTATTATTATTCGTGTTTGGCGTGGAGAATTTTATTATTTTAATTTAAATTTATTTTTTTAACCTTTTGTTTTGGAGAAACGTTGAGCGGCCAGCGGTTTCAGTCAACGTGGTGCTTGACAGGCGTCATAGTCAAGTGAGTAGTGATTTCAAGACAAAATAAAGTAATCCATTTTTTGATTGTTTTGTAACTTTGTAAGACAATTTCGTACATAAACGTGTATTTTTTTTTTTAAAAAAACATAGTTTAACTGTGAAATCCTATTCCTAACAATTTTTGGGTCACAAATTCGAGTCCTCTCACACGCTGGGCCCTTTCAACCTTAATGGGTATGATTTTTCGATGGACGAGAATCAAACCTGTGACCAATCCCTGGCAGGAACCCTCTGAAGAGGTAAACCCTCACACCTCAAACCAGCTAAGCTGGAGATCATCGTCCACATTTTTTTAACGTCTAATAAAGTCTGGTTATTTGGAGGCATACATAGGCAAAATGGCATATGCAATTGCAAAGAAGGTTGGTTACCTGACCCATCGCTGATTCAAGGAGAATCTCAACGCCCGAAAGCCAGTATTGGTAAAGCCTCTGGCTCGTCCATGACATTTTGTCACAAACGAACGAGATTTCAATCGACGATATCTCCTAAAGAAAGTTGTCCAGATACTACTATAGCACTGCCCCTCTGTGCATGTTAGTTCTTAATACAAAATCTCAAACGCAAATGCTGTAAGATTTTGTGTGGTGTTACCACGTCTATCGTCCCTTGGCACATAAGCCTTTTTGGGTGTGAAATACCACCCCCAGTGGGGCATGAATGCATGATGGACCTGTCCATGGACAAGTCACTTTAATGGGGTAAGAAGTAACTCAAAAACCATTTTTAATTATTATTTTTGTCCAATCACAATTAACCATATAATACTCACTTTCTGATATTTTTTTCTCTATATAATTTTGTGTGTGAAACCATCATACATTGTGGTGAAAAAACAGTGTGTAAAAAGAATCATGCCTGTGTGGAAATTTGAAAAAAAAAATTACAAATAAAGGTAAGGAGGCATATACAAAAACATTTCATTACAGGACTATTTTCACAAACTCACACTTGGATTCCGGTTTCGTGTAAGAATAGTAGGAGTATGAATATTTAATATAGTTATTAATATTACTAATTTGTTAAAAAGACAAAATAAAAAGATTATAGATATGAAAATACTTCTGGGTATACGCAAAACTTAATATTGTACGACTATGATTATGACTTAAGATTTAAGACACTTTAGTTACTCTTGTTGGGTTAGGCCAAAAGAATGTTTTTTTTTTCTCCTTCAGTAATCTTTACCAGCACATAACTTCATTTTATATGAATATGATTGATCAATTTCAACAAGTAGCTTTACAATTTTTACACGCAAATAAAGTGTTTGACGAAATGCCTAAAAGAGAGACATGACTCTTAAACCAAACCTGAAAATAATTTGGCCACAATCTGTTTGTCCACTATTGAAACTACCAACTGTTTTTGCTTTTGGCTTTGATATACAAGATTTGTCTATTTTATGCATGAGTAACTTACACACGAGACAAGCTAACTAGTCCTTCAATCATTGTTATTTATCGACATGTTATATCTGTTTGTGTGAAACGACGAGCGAGGCAATTAGAGACTTACACACTTGCTGTGCTAGAGAATGTCACCCAACATATAAACAAGGCCTTTAAACGATTATTTATAAAACCCAATAATATTAAATTCGAGTTATGATTTGACCTGAAATCATATCTGTCTTATTTGAGCTAATGAAATGAGATATATGCATACTGATTACCTACATATCTACTGGGTTCAAATTCTTGATGTAAACTTTCCTTGGAGCTTTAACATGGCTATAACCAACCCGAAAGGCACCTTTCTTGCAAAAGGGCTCCAATTTTTTATTTCTCTTTAGGTGCCCAAAATGGTTGGGCCGCTACTAAGATGAATAATATGTTCGCATTAGTATTAGTTAAGTGGGCAATCACTTAATCTTGGCGTTCGTTGCGACTTTGATAGTGTGTGACCATTTAGCCATTGCATTGATTTGATACACAAAAGTGCATAAATGCCCCTAAAGTAAATAGATGATGGATAAAAGAAAATATATAGTTTAAGATTTGAACCTTGAACCAATGATTATATTTTATTTACATGAACTCATATTTTCATTGTTAATAAGCCCAGGTATAACCATGAAAAGGTATGAAGAAAATAAAAAAAAAATCTCCTAACTGATTCTCAGTTACCACAATCCTTTTAGCTTTATATTATCAATAATTTCAACGAAAGTCTCTTCTTTGCATGGAAACGTGAGGCCTCCCATTGGATGAGTATACCCAAACTCCTCTTCGGCCAGGTTCAACAAGGTTTGAAACAAAGGATGTTTAAGATATGTTAACGGGACTATAAATCTCTTCATGCTGTTTTCACCAACATATACACAAAAATGGCCTTTGGGTACATCGATGACCACTGAAGGTGATAGGAATCTGCCGATAGCTAGTTTAGTATACATGATTTTGGAAAATTTTTGTATGCCCATGTATAATCAGAGAAAACTAGCAGCAAACTGGATATTATATTGTTTAGGGAGGAGTTAAGATTTTGAAGGGATCCTTAAGGAATTGAGGGTTCATTCAAACTGAACAATATTGGTATAAATAGTTCTCTAATTAAGAGACAAATCTATAAGGCGAATATTTCAAGTACATCAAGTCGTCAAGCTCTATAAAAGTTTCCTACCCCATGTCGTACAAGCATCGCCATACGATCCAAGTAATCAAGAATCTTACACCTTTGGTCTTCCCAAAGACAAATTTCTGAATGTTAATATATTATTGGAATGTATCATATATGTTATCTATGGATATTCCTGATGACCGACTGGGATTACAAAAATATATATAGTACATTACTAAGCTAATATTCTTAACATATATTTAACTCAAAAATATATATGTATTATTAATTAGTTTGAATCGAATCAATGCATGTAATAGTCCAAAAGGTCATGTGTCTCTTGTGAAGGGGTACTTATTAAGGTTGGTTTAACTATCTACAATGCGAAAATGGTATATATAAGACAATACTATTTCCCTTTCGATCAGGACATATAAATATATAACGAATGTATCCAAACCACGCTTTATTCTCTAGAAATAATTAATAACTAGATGGAGCTTCTATTATTCAACAAAGACAAACTTAGCCTAGGATACTACAAGTTCGACAAAAATGTGTACTTATTGGCAACCTAGACGAAGAAACTAGATCCCATCATCAATTCCATCTTCTTTCCTTTGAAGAATCAAGATAGTGTACTTTATATACCACGTTGATCACTTGGACTATAATTAATTGCAATTTGGTTGTATATGTGCACCCACACAAGAACCGATCATTTCAAAGCCGACTTCTGCAAATAACATTGACATGTTTTTTTATACTTAGAAAACGTCTATGACAAAACGCATTAACAAAATATAAACAGTGTTCAGTGCCCGGGCCAGGGGGAGGTGGGCGAAGGCCCAATGCCTCTCCTCTCTTGGGGGAGCGGGATTTAAAAAAATTGTATTTATTATAAGTTTTCATAAACATTTTAAAAAGAGTAAAATGTTATTTTTCATTCATGAGGTTTGATCACTTTTGCAACTTTTATCCAAAAGGATTTTTATCGCTTCTAAATCCTCATGGTTTCAAAAATTTTCGAATTTCATCCAACTCGTTAACCTCATCCATTTATTAACGTTAGGTCAGGGGTAATTTTTATCCTTTTTACCTATTAATTTGTATTTATATGTATAATTAAATTAATTAATTAATTCTCTCTCTCTCTCTCTCATCAACCACCACTAGAATCATCAACCTATCGCTACTATTACCACCACCACACGGCCACACCTTCAATTCAAACCACCGAAATCACACCAAACACCATCACCACTATTATCTAGCCACCTTCGTCACCACCTATATACCCCTGAACCACCGTACGTAGTGGTGAACCACCGTAGTGGTTGTGGCCTGCTACAGACTTACCTTCTTTGCATAAACAAGAAATAAACATAGAATAAGTCTTGAAAGCAGGCAATGGTCCTTCCTTTTTTCATCTTTTGAAAAACATTCCAAGCATCATTAATCTTCCCGTTACTCACATAACCACAAATCAATGATGAATAAGTAAGTTGAGAAGCATGCTAAAGCTTGTGAGGAGAACCAACACGTTTTTGTACCCCTGACATTTGATACCTTTGGCTCCTTGGCACCGGAAGCCATCCGTTTCCTGACCAGAGTCCAACGGGTTATCCATAGCAGTGTCTCAACTCCGGGGGGGCATGGGTTCGTGTTTAGTAAGTTAGGGTTTGCCGTCCAGAAAGGGGTGGCGGCGCAGCTTGTTGCCCGCCTGTCCGCTATCTTGATGTAATCTTTTGCGGTTATGTGTTAATTAATGATATAATTAAATAATAAGTAACGATTGTGGGTTCACACCCATCTTGTTCCATCTTCTCGAGAACCTCTAAAGCTTTAGATATCCGTTTTTCTTTGTAGAAATAAACTATTAGATATGTATAAACATGAACTGATGGAAAAATGCTGACATGTTTCATTGGTTCTATGTTCTTAAATGCATCTTGTAAGTGCCATTTCCTAGGTAGCACATGAACGAAGCTTCCATAAACGTACCCGGGTATTTTGGTCTTTTTCACCAACCTCATTTAGCATTACTAAAGCTTCTTCTACATTACCTGCTCGACAAAGAGCCCTGATGCACAATGAATAAGCTAAGGGAGTCAAAAATCCAAGTGTACATAAGTTTTTGACACATTTTTTAGCTTCCAACACATTATTAACTTCACATAAACATTCAAGATATATTTCTATTAATACTTTATCTTTATCGGGTACAAATCCAGCTTGAATCATCTCCATGAACACTTCAATTGCTTCATTGACCTTTCTACCCTTCTTCTCACAAAGAGAGAATTGATCAAAGATTTGAATGTACTACCATTTGGACCGGAACCTCACCCTCAAAAACACTAACTATAACAAATATTTTAGTACCTCTTGTTACTGGCCATTTTACAAAATTACAAGCAAATATAAATTATCATAAGCTTCTTTCTTTATCACATCAATATACTTGTTACAATATATTCCCAATAAACAATAACCTGTTAATATCTACTATGACCATTTTAACAAGTTATAACCAAACACAACCAAACATGACACACAAAAGAAAAAAAAAAGTCACTAAGAACCATTATCACGCATTACAACCAATTAATGCAACTTACTATCTTACCGCACTTAGAGTGGGTGTAGTGAGGCGGTAAAAACAGCGCTAAAAAATATTTATCGAACTCGACTAATGATAACCCAAAAAAAATTAACTAATCTAATTAACTTTATAATTTATAGTTATAATACCATAACTAAAACAAGGCCACCCATTTATGTATTTAACCCAAGCCCACCCACCCTCTTTAACCCAAATCCAACCACAAGAAGCCCACCCCACCTCCATTCACAAAACCAAAAAAAAAAAAAAAAAAAAACGTTCTGTGGCACAGTAGAAGCCAAGCAGCATCCATTCTGAAATCTGAAACCCTACCCCAGCCCTGCCCTACGTCCGCCTTCCTCCGCGCTGCACTGCTGCACCATCCTGCCGGCTGCCGTCCTCCATTCTGAAACCCTAAGTCTAAGTGTTTTAGGAATTTAGTTGATTATATTGTTTTTGAATGTACATATAGTTGATTATGTGTTTTTTGGGAATTAACTTGATTGTTGAATTTGAATGTATAGTTAACTTGATTGTTGAATGTTATAATTGATTATATTGTCTTTGATTAATTGATTAGGTTTGCGATTATAAAGATGAAACCACGTTCTAATACTAAACAAACACTTATTAGCAATTTGTTTAAAAGAAAAGCCCCCAAAATGATGAAATTGGTTCAAGCAATTCTTCAAATATTGAAAATAAGGACGTGAATGATGATGTTGGTATGCAACCACAACCATTGAGAGGTGTTTTTCTAAGATGAAGCTTATCAAGACGGATTTACGCAATAGAATGAGTGAGGACTATTTGAACAATGCTTTGATTTGTGCGGTTGAAAGAGACACTTTTGATAAAGTAAAAGAAGATGACGTAATGGCTTGATTTCAAGCTTTCAAGAACTGAAGGGGCGAAATCTATTAGGTATGTGTCTAACTTTATCTATTATCATGTTGTTATTTTTATTTCATTTACATTGTATGAAACTATGGCGAATTTTTTTTTGAACGTTGCTACTCAAAATTATTTCTAGATCCGCCACTGGTCAAACTTAGTTTCGTTGTTCATCGATTAGAAGGATATTGGAATTGGTTACCCTTCTCTCGATTAAAAGTTCTCTTAGTTAAGGCTCTCTCAGTTATCAAGATCAACTAGTGTTTATCGTTGAAAGTTTCAATGATGATGTGCCATCACCGTATGTCGGGATTGTTAAATCTCCGTGTGTCGGAGTAGTTTAATTGGGTGACCAAAAGAAGAAGACTCGTTCAAAGGCAGTGGTAAAAGATCTCGATCAGATCTTGGTAAACCCTTTGATTCAATTTGGATGAAGGCAGTTGATAAGTTATCCCTTCTTCTAGTTAATCGAGTTCCGTTATTGGTTGAGTTCAACGTAGTGCAAACTATCGACTTGAGTTCAAAAAGGAGCAAAACAATTGAGCTAAATGTATTACCGGTAGTAAAGATGTTTGAGTTGTGTTCATGCATTAGAATGAGTGAAGTCGGTGTTGAGAGGGAGTATGAAAGACCAACACTAACCCGGTATGAAAATTGTAGTAGAAGGAGGTTCAAAGTTGATATCGAGAGGGAGTGTGAAAATTGTAGCGATATCAACTCGAAGGTTAAAGTCGAAGGACTAAAAGAGTAAAATAATAATTGACAAATTATTATTTGAATGATCAGTATGTATTTTTGTTTGATCATTATCTAGTTTGTTTAGATAAGTCTAGTTTAATTGTTTTAGTGTTATCTTTCCTAAGTTGAATAGGTTAAGGTTGTTATTTGAACTAGTATAGATAGGGTCATGTTTTCTTTGTTTTTCATAGTGTCTTTCAAGAATCAATAAAAAGTTTTGGTCTTGAATATCACTTTTGTTCAACAAATGTTTATATTACATTTACACTTGAACTCTAGCACATGCATATATTTACATCAAAAAGGTGTGAAGAAAATAATAAAACGCTTCTAACTAATCAATTTCCAGTTACCACAATCCTTCTAATTGTATATCCTTAATGATTTTAATGAAAGTTTCTTCTTTGCAAGGGAACGTGAGACCTCCCATTGGATGAGTATACTCAAACTCCTCTTCTGACATATTCAACAAGGTTTGAAACGAAGGATGTTCAAGATATGATAATGGTATTGTAAATCTCTTCATGTTGTTTTCACCCACGTACACCGAGAAATGACCTTTGGGTATATCATTAACAGCTGAAGATGATAGGTACCTCCCTCTAGCCAACTTAGTGTACACCATTTTGGGAAATCTGTGTAAGCCCATAATCGATGAATTTCGACCGTAAAATCAATACTATTTTTTTTTTTTGGTAAGGCTTTGAAAGAACCTCAAGGAGTTGATTGTTGAGGGTTCATTCAAACCAAATGTTGGAATAAATAGTTCTCTAATTTACAGACAAATCCACAAGACGGATATTTCAAGGAAATATAAGTACATCAAGTCGTCAAGCTCTATGAAAGATCCTACCCCATTTCGTACAAGCATTTGGATCGCCACATGATCCAAGAAATCAAGAATATCCCTCTTAATGACAAAACCTATGGCTTCTAGCATATTTTAACTCAAAATTTATAGTATTTTGTATTCTTCATGTATGTAACTGTGACAAGATCTATTTAAAACAGCAAGGTCAACTGATATCAAATAATAAATTATATAAGAAGAGGACATTATGTAGATAAATCTCAGGGCCGGCCCAGGGGTGGGCGAGCCGCACCCCCGGCCGAGGCCCGATTTTCTCGGGGGCCAAAAGTTACTTTTTTATTTAACTAAGGATTGAGTGAACCCATAAATAATTTTTGAACTGAACCAATATAACAAAGTAAGGGAGTGTTCTAGTGGATTAATTCTTTAAGGGGGTGTTTGTTTTTTCTTGAAAAGAGCTTCTAATCACTTATGTCTGCGCCACGCAGACGCGGGCAGACATTTGTGACCAGCAGACCGTTTGTTTTTTAGAAGACTTCAGACCTAAAAATCTCTTCCCCACCTCTTCCCCAAGCAGACATGGACCCTAGTCTTTTTGCCTCTTCTCCACAAAACATATCAGCCATAAACCATTCTTCCACCTCTCAAACATAGCAGACCACCCTCCTCCTTCCCTCTCCTCCCTCCTCCGCCCCACCCTCCTCCGCCCCTCCCTCCTCCGCCGCCCCTCCCTCCTCCGCCGCACCTCCCTCCTCCGCCGCCCCTCCTTCCCTCTCCTTCCCTCTCGGCCTCTCTTTCCTTCTCCTTTCCTCCTCGTCCTCTGCTTCCCTTCTCCGGCCGGTGCCTCCTTCCTTCTCCTTCTCTTCCGGCGGTCAACAAACAGGTACCTTTTTTTTTTTCAGATCTGTTAAATATTTGTTAATATTATTTGTCTTAGATCTATTATTTGTTATAAGTTATCTTTACTTTCAGATTTGTTAGGGTTTATGGTTGTTATTTCTTATGTTTTTTTTTCAGATTTGTTATTTTTTTTTTATATCAGATTTTTTTTTTTAAATCAGAATTTTTTTTGTTATGTTTTTTTTTTAAAATCTGATTGTTTATTTTCATATTTTTAGTTTATTTTCAGATTTTTTAAATCAGATTTTTAGTTTATTTTCAGTTTTTTTTTTTTCAGATTTGGTTATGTTTATTTTCAGATTTGTTAGGGTTTAGAGATTGTTGTAGTTGTTCATGTTGTTGATTTGGGATTGTTGTTAATTGTTGCTCAGATTTGTGCATAATGTTCATATTTGTTGTTAAGATATTGTTGTAGTAGTTCATGTTGTTGATTTGGGATTGTTGTTAATTGTTCATGTTGTTGATTTGTTGTTAAGATATTGTTGTAGTGGTTCTAATGTGTAATGTAGTCGATTTGTTGTTAAGATATTGTTGTAGTGGTTCATATGTCGATTCTTGTTGTAGTTCTTTGTGATGCCGCGTATGCACATATACGAGGATTTATGGCTCCGTATCGTAATGTGAGGTATTGGCTTGGAGATTTTCGTCGGAGACGTGCATTGACCAATAAAGAGAAATTTAACCATGCACATGCAAAACTTCGGAACGTCATTGAGCGTGCTTTTGGTGCTTTGAAAGCCCGATTCCCTATATTGAAGAGGATGGCACCATTTCCGTTGGTTACGCAAAGGAATATCGTCATTGCATGTTTTGCGTTACATAATTTTATAAGGAAAGAGGGCTTAAGCGATGAGTTCTTTACAGAATACGATCAACCGAATGTGTCGTTAGGAAATAACAATGTGCACGTTGATGCTGATGAAGAAGAGGTTGAGGTACACGGTACTGCATCGGATCGAGAATATATGACCCAATTACGAGATGAAATTGCCGAGCAATTAATGCAAAGTACGGAACAAATGGCTTGAAATTGTTTTCATTTTAAAAAACGTTATTGTTGTTATTTCAAAGTTGTAGAACTATTATTTAAATTTAAATGTTGAAAAAACGTTATTGTTGTTATTTCAGTGTTGTAGAACTATTTATTTTAAATTTCAGCTTATTTCAGCAAACTGCAGAAGTTAAAAAACAAACAGTCTTCCCCTTGCAGACTGCAGACCTTTGGTCCACCTCTTCTCCTGCAGATGTCTGCAGATGTGGTCCGCAGACTGCAGACCTTTTCCTGCAGAAAAAACAAACAGCACCTAAGTTTAGGTATAGGGTCACGCGTTCAAGTCTGCTTAGTGTCATTTTTTGTAACTTTTTGTTGTCAAACTGCATTGTGATATGTGAATAAAAGTCTTATGATATTACTTTCCTTAAAGTTTTGACTACATATTAATATGGAGTAAATAAAAACCAAGTTCCACTGCATTGGGAAAAAAACTCCATCAGAAATAAAATTCCACATGTGTTTGGTATGATTCCAATTAAGCCATGTTCGAATGTCTAGAAATAATGGGATGCATAAAAGAATTTGTTTATGCTTGTGTTGTGTTGCAGATTTCATGGGTTCTTCTAGGAATCTGGCAATCTTTTCGTATGGAGCCCAATGTTGGCTAGGAGAGCAATCAAGATTGCTCAGACAACTCTACAAATCATCATTTAGTTATTACGTTATGTCATTGTAATACTATATATATTTGCTATGTTTATGGCTATATTGTTAATTGTCATTTAAAAAAACTAGTTTATATAATTTCCGTTAGTGTTTAAGGGCCATTTTTCTCGGCTTGGCCGAGACATTTGAATTCTCAGGACCGGCTCTGATAAATCTAATCAAATCAATTCATGTAAACGTCCAAAAGTGTGGGTGTCTCTTGCAAAAGGGTAACTGATCAAGGCGGGTTTAACTATAAGAATGGTATATAAGACAATGTTTATTTGTCTTTGGAAACATATAAATATACAATGAATGTATCAATGAAGAGATTCTGCTACGATCCCGAATCAGTATCGAAACCACACAGTATTGTAAAAATATAATAAATAATTAGATGGATCTTCAGTTATTTCACCCAAGACAAATTAACTTAGCCTTGGTATATACAATATCAACAAGAATGTGTACTTAATGGCAACCTAGACGAAGGTTGTGTTTGTTTTTTTTGGTCAGAAGTGCTTCTGACCACTTCTGTATGCGCCGCGCAGACGCGGGCAGACGTTTGGGGCGCGCAGATTATTTGTTTTTCGGAAGACCTTTCACTAAAAAAGCCAAAAAGGTCTTCCTGACCTCTTCTTGGTGCAGACCTGGACCAATGTCTTCTACCCTCTTCCTACCTGTTCTCCTTCTTTTTCTCTTCTTCTCCTATTAACAACAACATCATCATCATTCATCATCATCAAAGTTTTTCTTTTTCTTCTCTTCTTTCTTCTTCTTATTTCTTTTTCTTCTTCACCTTTGGTCCACCTCTTCTCCTGCAGATGTCTGCAGATGTGGTCCGCAGACTGCAGACCTTTTACCTCTTAAAAAAAAACAAACACCACCGAAGAAACTAGATCCCCACACCAACCAACTTCAATTCTATGAAGAATTAAGGTAGTGTATTTTATACACCATTTTTACTAGGACTAATAATTACTTGCAATCCGGATGCTCATGTTATGATAAATCTGGATGCACACATTATGATGACCATCGTTAAATCATGCAAAAATCTAAATAACCTTGGATAAAGTAAGTAGGGGATCGAATCCACGGGTAACATGTTGTAGAAGTAGAACATGTCATGCAAAAAGTTTGTTTAACGATTGAATTAAACTAAATTACAGTAGAAGGAATAAGCAAGAAACAAAAGGGAATTACAAGAACCGAAGATCAAGTTTCAAAACGAAGAAAGAAAACAATCACTTTAGGTTTCGGGTATGGTTACAAAATTGCAAACTTAGTTTATGATACAATGATTAATTGGATACATAAACATATAGCATATATCTGTTAAATTAATGAAATTGAAAACTTAGTTTATGATAATAATGATTAATGGATACATAGACAATGTAGACCAATGATATTGCAAACTTAGAGGTTGGTTGGCAATTTCACCAGTAAGTGCCGAGTCATTAAGAGGTCTGAATGGATAAGAGGCTTTGAACTTGTAAGATGCCTGACCAACCAGCTTGATATTAGACTTGTGTTGTACAAATTTATTGACTTGTAGAAGATATGAATTTGCTTTAATTATTTTTACTAGCGAATGATATTCATTCATGTGATTAAAATGAGTATGTGAAGGTTCAAAACATGTTAACTGAGATCGCTTCATGTATACTAACTCTATCGATTACATTGATACATATTAGATGTTAATATTCATGTATCTAACTCTATCGATTTCATTTGATACATATTAGATGTTAATATGATTTTAGCCGTCAATAGCTCTGCCAATTTACGTTGTCATCCTTGTCGGCATCCATATCCGTCTCCTTGTTGGCATCCATATTCGTCTTTAATTGTCATATGTCAGTTATATATGGGAACAATGCTAATTTATCCCAGCAATAGCGTCGATGAGTTCAATGAAAGTCTCTTCCTTGCATGGAAACGTTAGACCTCCCATTGGATGAGTGTACCCAAACTCTTCTTTTGCCATATTCAACAAGGTTTGAAACAAAGGATGTTTAAGATATGATAACGGGACTATAAATCTCTTCATGTTGTTTTCACCAACATATACACAAAATGACCCTTGGGTATATCTATGACCGCTGATGATGATGATAAGTATTTCCCTATAGCCAGCTTCGACATGATTTTAGGAAATTTATGTAAGCCCATAATCAATGAATATTAACCACAAAATGGGTACTGTGTGAGGGCAGGAATTAAGACCTTGAAGGGAACCTCAAGAAGTTGAGGGTTCATTTAAATCCATCATTGGTATAAATAGTTCTTCAATTAACAAATAATTCCAAAAGATGAAAATTTCAAGGAAGTTCAAGTACATCAAGTCGTCAATATCTATAAAAATGTCCAACTCCATACCGTACAAGAGAGATCTGTATCACCATATAATCCAAGTTTTTTTTTTTTTTTTTTTTTGAACGGCCAACAAATTGGAATCACTCACGGAACACTGAGTATCATCGTGCTACGAGTGTTGCCACGCGATCATATTCCACCACCAAGTCACCAATTCAGGAGGAAACTCATAATTATGAGAAAACCCCCTTTGTGAGATTCGAACCCAGGACCTTATGGCCCTTAAGTCTTATCTCACCACCAAGATACCACTAGGCTATAATGCCTTGGGTACCATATAATCCAAGTGATCATCAAGATCTTACACCTTTTGTCCTTCCAAAGACAAAATCTATTGGTTCTGTGGTTGCTTTCAAACGGAGTAGACAATGATTTTAATTCAGACTATCTCTGCCTAGTTTAGCAACTTAGATGTCACCAACCATTTTGTTTCCTATATAAATCAAGGTAGCTCTCTCTTGGGTCAACCAAATAAATTTTCATATCTTTGATTTTCCTTGTTATTACTGGTGGGGTGGTACTATGTTAATTATTTGAGACTTGTATAACCATGGGGAAGCTAGCCTATCACCGAATTTTGGCTCAGCAGTGTAAATTTTTCCGTTTTTTTTTTTCAAAAGTTTTGTATATATTGAGTCTGACCCCTATTAATTTGAAAAAAAAAGGTCTCGTGACTTTCAGCCCCTACCATCTGAAAATAAGCTTTGACACTGTGTATAACTAAACATATTTTTAACTTGTTATTTGATACTTGTATAATTAATCATTGTTTTTAACTTGTTATTTGTGACTTGCATAAAAAATATACAAAATCTTCAAAGTTAAAAAAGAATACAAGCTTGAGCCTGATTAAAAGTCAGCATGACTCAAGGCTCAACTCACTCATTAAATGACCATACTCCAAGTCTCATCATTTTAAAGCTCGTTCCTCCAAATAATATCGATAATTATTTTGCATTTCTTATTGAGAAAATGTTTATGACGAGGGATGGAAAAACAAAACACACAAAGTGTGTACATGCCCTTTACAAAAAAAAAAAAAAAAAAAAAAAAAAGAGTTATATTATTTATGACATTTTTATACCTACAAAATAACCGGATATATTTCAGGGTTGTAAGCCTGACAAGTACCACAAAAGTATAAAAAATAGAATTAAATATGATGGAATATACTTGAAATTAAATTGCTAAGGTAATAGACGACTTAAAGAAATCAGCACGTCAATCAAAACAAATTGAGCTATTTAGAGCATAACATTTCATTCTTGATCTTTATCGTAAACTTTAATTAAAAATCACTATTCTATAAATTTATCTCTCATTTTTTAAGCCATCCAACATCACATTTCTAAAATAAAAGGATTTACTTTAATTTTCTTTGAAAATATATGGATAAAGTACAACGATAAGGAACATGTTGAAGTGGTTCTTTTGGGTAGTTTTCTTAAATTTTAAGATTGGAAGGAGTATTAAGAATAAAATGTGCATGCTTTTAGTTATGGATGGAATATAACAAAACTAGGGATCACCTAAGTTTATAGAGGTGACCTCGTATTGGAGTTACCCAACATAAACTTACAAAATGGACTCACTTACAACAAGTGATGCTATCTTTCTCCGCTTTCTCTCTACTATTCATACACAAATATAAACTATGATTTATTATTTGTTACAGTTGTTACGCCCTCCAAGAGTTTTCTATTCTTGTTACAATTTGCATTATGACTCGATGAAAGGAGAAAAGAGATTACACCGCCACTAAGATGCGACTGAATCAAAGACTCAATCCCTTGCGTTGCCGAGTCCTTGTTCCCTTGCACGTGGAGTTTTGAAGCAACATAGTCATTTGATAGTACGATTTGCCCAAGCTTGGATAAGTGGTTCTAGATTGAAAATTGGATAAGGTAAAACGGACCTTGGTTTCTAAAGGCTTGATACATATATTCCCCCATTTTTAAGAACTTAAAAGCAATACCTCTAAAGAATTTGTCATGATATGAAGCGAAAGACTGGTAAAAGAAGAGAATTTGAGAGGGAAAAGATGTATCCACATTTAATTATAATTTCATGACTCGTTACATGGATTGAATATCATTAACCAAGATTGACCAACACTTAATGTTGTTATTATACCCCTTTCTACTAGCAACAGTTGTCAATTGAGTCCTTTTCTACTTACGACAATTGACAATTGTGTCCTTATTTGAAATCTTTGACCTCAAGGATTAAAATGTGTGATAACATCCTTCCATTTTCACTTAACTATATTTTTCACAATATTTTGCCCATGTTTACTAATTATGAAGTTGATGCTATTGAAATATTCTACCGTCACAAGGGCAGTGATTATTGCTCGATTACGGTAGATCATGCTTCATTGTGTTCTTACATAGCTTGCGATTATGGTTTCGATGAAAGTGACCACAACATGGACAGTGATCATCGAGAGCATCAAATAGATACAAAGGAGTTCATAAGCAGACATTGGAAAGGAGAAAGGTTTTTCCTAGATTAGTTAGGGTTCATTAAGCGATTTTATGAAATAAAAAAGGTGGGTTGTTATTACATGGAAGCGAAATTGTGTAGTTTTGGGAGCTAAACATAAGAAAACAAACATTTGGGACCCAAATGCAATTAGTTTGATTAAATAATAATTAGATAGGAACCCTAGGTCATTATCAACATCATGAAGCATCTGTGTGTGTGTGAGAGAGAGAAAGAGAGCGTGCGCGCGCCGAGGGAGAGGGGAAAAACGCGAAGGTGGTGGTACTGTTTGTAGATTTTGTCGGTTTCCGGGTAAAAACACATAATCCCAACTATGATTTTATCGTTCGTATACTCATTGTGATAATTTGGCATTCGATTTCATGTTAGGGTCTTTTTTTTCAGTTTTGAATTAACGGTATGGAGGATTGGAGTCGTTACGGTAAAGTATTGAATGAAAAACCCGCGAAGAATCAAGGAAACAACCACTGTTTTGGATTCCAACAACGACGACATAAAGAGGTTGAAGAGATCAGCGATGCGGCCGCGTGGATATATTTGGCCCAAATTGCAATTCAATTGACCGAGTTATGATTGAAACAAGGTTTGATTTGCGTTTCAGATGACTATTCTGTTTTACGATACGCATGTGGCGGGAGACATGTGGTGCTAATAAAGTTCGTCAAGATGGTCGTGTGGGTATATCATGGGTTATTAACAGAGTGTGTTTGAGTCGGTTTTG
>JAUTDX010002643.1:0-35522 GCA_030844895.1 Ambrosia x helenae | reverse complement strand
TTGTTTTAATCAAGAATAGTTATATCACATAATCACACATAGTTATTGTAGAGATGGTTAGGGTCCCCTGTTTGGGGGAGTGATGATCTCTACCACTCGATAGAAGAAAATCACACGTTCAAAAAGAATTAATTTGTTTCAATTTTTATTATGTACACGCGACACCCCATGTCACTTCAACATCTTAATCAATCACCCATGTCAATCCCCCCCCCCCCCCCCACACACTCACTATATGTATTTTCGTTAAGTTCAATCACATCAAAACTTGGGATCTTACAACAATAACAACCTTACCCAGTAAATCCCACAATTAGCATAGCTAAGTGTAGGATCTGGGAGGGTGAGATGTAGGCAAACCTTACCCCTATCGTTACGGATAGAGAGACTGCTTCCAGAGAGAGACCCCCCCCCCCCGGCTCCATAACATACAATCGACAAGCAAACAACACTAAAAGAGTAATAGAGAGCTACTTAAAATATAGAGAAACAGTGAGAGCGTCACATATGTAAAACAAGGTATATATTTTTTTTTTGAACGGCCAACTAAACAACGCCGGGTACTTTGTACGCGGCCCCCCAATGGCAAAGACAGAGGCACAGCCCGGCCCACCCCGGACGCACGAAGCCCCTAGCCCGCTCGACAGCCGCTTCCAGGGAAAACCCGACCCACATACCCGCCCGAAGGCACGACAGTAGTGAACCGGTAAAACTTGGCGAGATCAGGACTCGAACTCATGACCATAGGCCATGAGTCATCCATCATTTCTCATTATGTCCTTTGTGGGAATCGAACCTGAGACCTCCAAGAGAGATCTCTGATCCATTCACAACTGAGTTACCCGTGAAGGACAAAAAAAAACAAGGTATATATTCTATCAAAGAACAACATAAACTATAGACTAAATGACAATTTTTGTCCTTTATAAAAGCCATAATTAGGATTAAGTCCTTTAAAACTTTTAGTTTCACTCATTATCTTTTATTTGAAAAGTTATCTTGTTTCTTATCCTTTTAAACTAACTGAAGTTAAATAATTCTATTAAGTCAAGGTCATTATTGTCTTTTTACATATAAAGGACTATTCTTGTAATGGTAAAGTTTTATTCTTCTTTTATTGTTTTATTAATTTTTTATAGGTCTTTTAAAACTTAACTAATTAAAACTTTATATATGTTATTTTAAATTTATTTATTTTCCTTTTTAGAATTAAATATATTTTAATTAATTTATATTCATTTTAGAGTTGGATGTGCTTAATTTATTTAATATCTCGTTTATTAATTTATTTTGAATCATCGTTTAATTAACCATACATTTTGTTAAATTTTCCTTTATGACCCGTTTGACCTGGATTGTGTTATTTTTTCACATATTAGATTATTTTAAAAATAAAATTTAACAAAAAAATTACAAATATGAAAAAGTAAATTGATATTGTTAAATCTTATATCATTTTCCTTTTAAGTTATAACTACTACATAAAATACCAACAAAAAAACAAAATATGATATAATAGGTTAAACGGTCAATCTGCCAACTCGTTTGTGTTAATCCCTTATTCCCTTTTATCATCATACAAATATTATATGTTTTTATAAGGTATATTCATATATTAGAGATTTACTATTAGCTTTTTTTAAATTTTACGAAATAAATAAGTTGATTAATTAATTAATAAAATGTTTTAAACGAGCATTTTTTAAATCTGTCACCATTTAGAGTTTCTCTAAACCATCTGTTGTTGTAAACATCTTTTACAAGCGATTTTATACTATTTAAATTAAAAATAATCTTACCCTAAAATGATTGTTTTAGATCTCAGTTTCAATAATGACCTTATTTATAAAAACACAAAAACATTACATATATACAACAAAGTTTAATAAAAGAAATACCAAATTAAACTAGGTATATCTAACTTTAAAATAAATATAAATAAAGTAAATATTCAAACTCTAAACAAAAATTAATTTATTTAATATATTTTAATACAAATAAATTATTATATATATAGGTATATAAATATATTTATAAATATTCTTTATTAACACACAACCGCAAAAGATTACATCAAGATAGCGGGCAGGCGGACAACAAGCTGCGCCGCCACCCCTTTCTGGACGGCAAACCCTAACCTACTAAACACGAACCCATGCCCCCCCCCCCCCGGAGTTGAGACACTGCTATGGATAACCCGTTGGACTCTGGTCAGAACGAATGGCTTCCGGTGCAAAGGAGCCAAAGGTATCAAATGCCAAGGGTACAAAAACGTGTTGGTTCTCCTCACAAGCTTTAGCATGCTTCTCAACTTTCTTCGCCTCTGCTTTCCGTACCGCTTGCCCTGCTACAAAGCCAGTATCCCTCAAACCAACCATGGGAGATACACTGTTAGGTCGACACAAGCGTGTTTCCCCCCAGCCCACCCAAAGACAAGCAGGTCTGCTGGACGTAGGGTGGATCTCCCTTCTGCGGGGTCCGAGAGGAAATTCACAGGAGCCTCCTTCTTGGCTGAGATCCCAGCACTTCTTAAATGTCCCAAAGAACGTCCCGGACCCAGTCATGCCTATACATGAAACCAGGCAACTCCTTACAATGAACCGCGTGTTCCCCGTATTTGTCCAAGCATGCCTTACAGCAAATCGGACAAAACTTCATCTTCATGGTACATGGGGATCACCAAACGATATTTAAGAATTTCCCTGTATTCAACCCTAGACATGGTTTGGCCCAAACCTTCGATTGGGACAACTTTCAGGAAATCTTGGGCATGGGGCTTTGCAAGCATTGAATAACTGCCTTTTGGCGGGGGCACAGATCAAAAGCTTCACCCAGGCTCTGTGCGATTTTGCCAAAAAGGCATTCGCCAAAGTTTTCTGAGGCTTTGGGGGGGGGGGCGGTGTCCTTGTTAGAAAAACCGCCAATATCAAACCTGGGAGATAGTCATTTATCCTTTCGAGGGCTTGCACGTAGTCCAAGTCCATGTCGACAACCCCGCTATTCCTTAAGATGTGGTCTTGGAGGTTCCAAGATTGGGCTCGCGATGCGACAAAAGCATACACCCCAACATCATTTGCTGAGAGGAGCCCTAATCCTCCCAAACGCATCGGCAATGACGCCAATCGCCACTGTAGATCACCAAAAAACGGACCCCCACATACCACTATGTCTTCGATGGCTTCCCGCAAGCCCTTGTCAAAACATGATACCGCTTCATTCATCATGGCGGGTTGGCAAGTCCGTAAACCAAAAAGCAACTTGACGACCCCCATACAAGATCTGAGCAAGAGTAGTTCACTCTGAGGATCCCTAAGGCAGGGCAAAAGTTTCATAAGATCAACCGTGTGCGAGGCTCTCCGCCCTGCCAATTCCCGTATAAAGTAGGAGTCCCGGCTAACAGCCCCTCCAAGGAGCTTTACCCCTTTTCTGGCCTGCCAATCCCACTGGGGAACAGTCCGTCCCTAAGTTTCACCCCATTACAAGATGGCCAAAAAACCTCAGTTTTCTTAACATTTAGCTGAAGCCCCAGGGATGGCCCCTCCTTCCGAATGATGTCTAAGGCTTTCGCAACCTCGGTGGCCTCACCAATAGTCGTCCCATCATCAAGGTACCACGCATGAAATGGGAGGTTACAATTTTCTTGCACCCGAAGAACCATAGGGTGTAATGCCAAGGCAAAAAGGAGGGGACCTAGAGGGTCCCCTTGTTGAACCCCCGTAGTGGCCCCTATACAATCAGTGCCAACATATAACCTAGTTGGCTGGGCATATAAGAACTGGACCCACAGATAGATAGACGGGCAATGCTGAAGAACTTCTGAAGAAGGGCAGTGCGATCTATCATGTTGAACGCGTTTGAAAAATCCACAGTGAGCATAGCCATAGAACCATCTTCATGGAAGGAACTAAGGAACCTGTTTGTACTGTGGAGCACCGCCTCTGCCCCATTAGGAGTCCCCACCCCAAATTGGAAGTCCCCCAGATACTTAGCCATTTCCTTGCCAACCTTCCTCATAGCCACTTTAGATACCAGTCTGCGCCAAATGGCCCCTATTGCGATGGGTCGGATCCCGTTATCAGGTTTCAGAAGAGGGGTAATGGGGGCTGAAGCAATAAATTCAGCAAGTACCTTGGGGCACAACCCCCTAGCCATAAGTTGACGACTGCAGTAATAGCTGAGAGCAAACCCGTGGAAGCCACGGACCCCTCTCCGCTAAGGGCGTCCAATAGATGTTGGGCCCTCAATCCGTCCCTCCCGCAGGAAGTCCCTTTAGGGAAAGATCGGAGGCATCGAAGCACACAATCCTCATCCACAACAAGCGCGGGCATGATGTCGGAGTTAGAGGGCAAAGACGGAGGAGGCAACACCGGATGTTTATCTATGAGGGCTTTCATGGTAGAATCCCCAAAAGGAGCAACTCCACTAGAACACAACACCTTGACAGCAGCTGTGAAATGACCATCCCTTACTTTCCGGAGGCACTGTTTGACATTGGGGCTCTTTTCAGTATCCTCACTCCCCCCTGTTTCCTGCTTGATAAAAGAAACACCCCCCACGCAATCGAAGAGAGAAGGAACCAAATCTGCAAACCCTGAACCGTCTTTCCACAAAGAAAGCGATTGCAGGATGCTGTTACTCTGCAATGATTTCCGATTCCCAGACCTTCGCTCCTGCCTAGTGGACGGTTTGACCACCCGCAGGGTACATCGTGGCAATAAAAGCAGTTTGACCCAACTTTCTACGGATAAAGGATAACAAGTGAAAGTAAAAGTTTTAAAGGACTTGATCCATAATTATAGATTCAACAAAGGACAAAAATTGTAATTTAGTCTAAGCTATACATACTCAAATAGAAATCACCCATACAGTTATCCTACCAGTGTAAGAGAGAGTCTAAGTTCCTAGAAACACGCTACGATACAACCAAAACCCACCCCTAATAATCCTTAGCCTTAATCTTATATCTCCACGAACCCCTATCCTCGACCATGTCCTCAGAGAGGTGCATCTCTACTAAGTCCTGCCTAATCCGCTCATCCCAAGTTAATTTGGGTTTAATCCGCTCATCCCAAGTTAATTTGGGTCTCCCCCTACACCTCTTTCTCAGGGTTTCCACTACTCTAACTCAGGCCGTCATTGGCCTCCTCTTCACATATCCATACCATCTCAATCTACCATCTTTTATCTTATCTGATATACTAGCTACCCCTAACTTATCCCTAATAACCTCATTTCTTATCTGATCTACCCTTGTGTGCCCGCACATCTACCTTAACATCCTCATTTCTGCTACCTCCATCTTGAATCTTGTGTCATAAACCTCAATTAGTTTCATAATTAACACTGAACTCATTGTTATCTCAACATCATCTTTTACTAGCCTTATTGGATTGGGTCAACTTTTCATAGATGTTAATAAATCGGGATTAGCTCATTGCCTCATTGGAGCCTCATATTTGATTCATAACCATCGGTAATTCCTTAACTTACAAATAAGGTTCGCGAATTTACCTATATCCAATTCAAATTTACTTAAGGGGATGCTCATTATTCATTGTCATAATCGCGATATGAAACTCACCTACAAAAACACTATTGAAATATCAATTACTCAACCTCACTGAAACCAGTTTATATTTTCATTTATTTATTTTTTTAACAATTTCAGTATATTATTGATAATAACTACCATAGAGCAGCATCTCAATGTAGTCTTAGGGCTGTAAACGATTGTTCATGAACACTTATGGAATAAGATTTTTTGTTCGTGTTCGTTTGTTAAGGAAATGAATGCATACGTGTTCATTTGTCTTTATTTGTTAAATTTAGTTATCAGACAAAAGCGAACACTAAAAAACACCAATGAAGGTAAACGAACACAAACATGCATTAATGAACAAAACGAGCACAAATTAACACATATTAAATTCCGAAAACTTCATCACGAACATGTTAATCCAAACTATGTTAATCTAATTACTCAAATATACTTGACATAATCTTGATCACATAATGCCTCACAAAAACATAAATTATCATATTAAATTTGAAATCATCATTTAATTCACCTAAAATGCCAGTTAATTAAAATATTAGAAGTAGTATTAATATGTGATACACTAATATATATTAAATAATCTACCACTAGAAAATTGAACTACTTTAATTAAAAATAAAAAGTTAAAAACCCTAATGAACTATCGAACACAAACAAACATAAACGAACACACCGAACGTTATGAACATAAATTACCGAACGTGACCTCTGTTCATGTTTGTTTGTTTAAGTAAACAAACAAAATTTTCTTGTTTATGTTCGTTCATTTATTAAACAAACGAATTTCCCATCGAACATTTCACGAAATGTTCACTAAATGTTTAGTTTGTTTACAGCCCTATATACTCTAGTATACTATTAGGGATGGAGCCACCCTTTTCCATGGGTGTGTATGTGCCCGCCTTAAATTTTTAACGTTGTATATATGTGTAAATCGTGACCGTTCTCCATAAAAATTTTCAATCGCCACTTCCAAACTTTTCTATCTACCCATATGAAAAATCATATTAGGAATTTATAAAAAAAATTTAAATAAAATTAATACAAACACAAAGTATTAATATAATTCGCATAGTTAAGTTTACTTTTTAGGAGTTAGCCCCAAATTAATATAATTCTTATAGCTAAGCTAAGTTTGGTTTTATTAGTTAGGCCCAAATTGCCCAAAGCTTGTATAGAACAATATCAAACAGTAGTTTGAATAGTTAGAATTTAGCGCAAATTGCCCAAAGCCATTGTCCAAGCCCAGGTTTAAAAAGTAAGAAAAGACACCACCCACCACCCCCCCCCCCCCCCCCCGCTCCGATAATCCATGCCGACTACTTGAAGCTTAAATCGGATAGTTCCCTTGCTGTCGCCGGTGACTGCCGAATTCTGGCAAATTCGATCCTAGGTAACCATTTGGCTTCCATTTTATTTTTTCTTTGAACTTCGAAACATTACAACTTAGAAAAGTCTCTCAATATACATGTATTTTTTTTAATTTCTACTATACTAGCATTTTTTTTAAAGGAAATGAAAAGTGAAAATAAAAATTTGATTAATTTTCTCGGTTTTCAAGTTTTTAATGGTTTTTTAAATATATGTAGCTTGTTAATATATATATTATTAGGTTTATGTACCAAAGCCATACAATGTGAGAAAGATTAAGAACCGACTATAGGTATAATGTTTTGGGTTGTTTTACCTAAAAACACCATACACGACAATTTAAAACACAATACAATGTGTGATGACCATAAAATTTAAAACACAGCTAAAATACACACACTTAAAATACAGTGGTTAGTTTCTTTTCATGGTGGTTTTTAAGGTTTAAACCTAGAATACATTGCTTTGTATTTTTAATTTTATGTTTGGTGTTTTTTTCTAATTAAAACAATCTAAAACATCAAAACTAAGTCTAAGACTATCAGGTGTGGGGGTCGGCTTTTGGGCCGGCCTCCCCGTCGAGGCACGTCCTACACCGCCCCCACCGTGCCTCATTCGTCCAAACCGTCCAAAATTGGACGTTCAAGCCGGGCTTGTTGATTGGTGGGTTTGTGATGGTGGGCCTTTTGACTCTCTCTTATCTCTAGCTAACACCCTTTCACTCTCTTCTGCATCTCTCGGTTCTCTCTCTCTCTCTCTCTTTCTAATTTACCATCTGTTGTGTGTTTTTTTTTTCTTTGAAAATCTGAGTTTTTAGGGTTTAAAGAAGAGGAAAAAGGGGTTGATGGTGGTGGAAGTCGGAAGGAGGGGTGCAACTTTTTGGTTGTTGAACTGATGAAGATGGACGACTATATTATGAAGATGGTGGTTGTTATGTGATTTTTTTATTATTTATAGTTTAGATTTAAAAAATTTTTGGACCAACAGGGGGGAGACTATCCAAGGAAGACCACCCTCACACCTTGGGTAGTCCTCATGTTGTCATCTTTGGGGGGGGGGGGGGATGTTTTGATGATGTGATGGGTAGTCCTTCTAAGGGGGCGTTTGGGATTGCGTTTTAAAATTGATTTTTAGATTATTGCGTTTAATAATCAGTTTTTAGTGTTTGAGCTTGAGTTTTGAAATAGATTTTTAGACTACCAAAACACAATAATCTAAAAGCAACTTCATCTCTGCTTTTTCAAAAACACAATCTGTTTTCGAAAATCAATCCCAAACACCCTCTTAGACTACCTTCAACCACACCTTATAGTCTAAGAAATGATGTCTGGATATTAATTATTAATCATTCTTTTACTTATCATAAAATATGACCTATATACGTTAATTCATGCTATATATACACATGCATGTATATATACTATGAAATTATATTTGTTTACTGAAATTAATGAGAAATTTTCATATATTCCCAGATATAGTTTGGCGTGCTAATGTGTACGTAAGATGCGATTCCGTATAGTCGGCATGTGCATGAATCAATGTATGGACAATCCGTACAACACCCTCATGTTTCCTTTCACCTTCCTATTTCACACAACTTAACCATCTGAATAAGTGAATAACTAGTAAAAAAAATAATATAAAAACTAATTTATATTATTTTTAAAATATAATATGTTCTTGATAGTACGTTATTATATTTATAAATATAATTTCTCGTTTCTATTTCATTTTATAAAATGACATGATAGCATATCCAAGGTTGAGAATACAATTTTTTTTACTAGTTTTTTTTTTTTTTTTTTTTTTTTTTTTTGAACGGCAAATTTCTACTCCTTGTGGGATTTGAACCCATGACCTCTCTCTTAGGTGTTCCTAGAAGCATTGCTTCTACCATTGGGCCACCAACCCCAATGGCTTTTTTTTTACTAGTTAAATTGAGTAAACTTTATCGTCATTATTTTATAATAACACTTAAAGTGACTAGGTTTAAAATTTGTGAGCATTTTGTTATTTTATGAATACTATGACCTATCTATCTATCTATTATTTTTTAATAAATTGAAATAAATTCATAGTTGTATATTCAATTCAATTCAATGAATATGTATTATTAATATCTTCTTATGTAATTAATATGTACGAACAAACTCAGAAACTATAAAGTTATTTAAATATTCAGGTGGATGACAGTATTATTCTATTAGAAACAAAAGAGTGTTTCATTTCTAGACAAAAGTAATAAAAAAAATACATGTTTTGTTTCAAACTTTGATTATTATTTAATAAGATTAACATGTCGGGAGAGGGGTTCTTGGATATTTCAATGCTACTTTTATTGTATCATTTTACATGGTACAATCTATTTTTGCTTTAGATTGTTGTTTAAAGTATAATTCGTAAACTAGCTGGTAGTACAATAAAAGATATGATTTTAGCTAACAAAATGATCTCGATCGATAGAATTGTGGAGGATGTCAAGTCGCCCATTGTTAATTTTTCCACACTTTCATTAAAGTTTGACCAAATAAAGTCAAATGATCACATTTACAACGTCTCATTTCGTCCTAGCACCCACCCACCCCACCCCCCCTAACATGCCTGCCCTAAACGCCTAACATGTGACAGTGTTCCATGCCCCACACATTAGTTGGCACGAGCTTAATGACCCATTTCACGACCACCACCACATACCATAATAACATAACCACTAGTTGAGGAATGTATTCCCGTACATAGTTAATCCAATATCTATTTCAAAATTTCATACAGCTTTGAAGATATTGAGGAAGCATGGGTATAGCAAGAGTGAAGATTCATGGAAACTAATGTGTACCCAATAAAGTACACAGCATAATCTTTTCGAGGTGAGGTTGTTGATGTTGACTTCTTTTAGATACATGACTTGCATCTAGGTGTTATATTAACAACCGGCCCACCAAATTATTTTGTGATCAAATTTTTAAATGCTAAAAAAATCATTTTAAAAGTTTAAGGCCATGTTTTGCTCTCCATTTTATTTTCTCCTTATGACTTTTTCCCTATCAAAAGCTCATTTTCCCTAAAAGTCACAAATTGTGACTTCTTACTTTTTCCTTCATTTCTTCTTTTTCAAGGCCAAAATCTTTCAAAAGCTTCTTTTGTAAACAATTACCCAAACACTTTCTTTTAACTTTTGACTTCTTCAATAAGTTATAAGTCAAAAGTTAGGAAAAAAATGGAGAGCCAAACATGCACTAAATAGTTGAGTGTAATATCACTGAAATTCGTCTTGCTATATGTAGTTTTTCATAAACTATTCTCAAAACGACTTGACTATTGTTAACACACTAGCTACTATATATTACTTGAAAATTTTAGATATGATTTATACACTAATAAAGTTAATTAGTTCGCCATAATGATTGACTAAAAATTACGTATCATATGCTATTTTATGTGTACTTTGTATGAAATCAATTCTGATAGCATATAGATAAGTGTAATCGATCGATAGTACTCTAAGCTTTGTATGCAAATGTAGAGCTAGCTATTTTATGTGTTAATAACCACGGACGCATTTACTGACACTCGGGAATATTTTTATATGTTACATAACATTTTACCAATTTAAACACTCGAATGATGATTCAGGTAAAACAAAAGTTTATGAATCCAGAATAAGTTCTCAATGTATAAGGATGCATTGTAATTTCTCCGCTACAAGAATTGTGAGCAATAGAGGTGACATCATTAGAGGCGACTTGCAAAAAGTCGTCTTTATTGCTCTGACTATGAACAGGACCGTTAGATCATCTTTTGATCTAACGGCGTGCAAGATCCAACAAAAAGGAGCAATAGCGGCGACTTTATCCTCAAATAAAGCTGCAGCAAATTTAGGCCATTTGATCTCACAATGATCGGATGGCTGAAACAGTTTAAGACAAAAATAGAGCAAAATAAACTAAAAAAATAAATTAGTTAACATTCATAGTATATTTAGTGTTTTGCATGTGTATGTTGTGTAAATAGGTTCGTATATGTGTATAAAGGTATGTATGTGTATGTGTATGTGTTGGTATATTGTGTGTATGTGTGTTTAAGGTATATGTATGTGTGTATGTATATTATGTGTGGAGGCATGTATAGGTATGCATTTTGTGTGTATAGGTATGTATTTGTATGTGTATTATGTGTATATATAGTTATGTATGTATGTATGTATGTATGTATGTGTTGTGTTGTGTGTGTATATAGGTATGCATGTGTGTATGTATGTATTTGTATATAGTTATGTATATGTGTATGTATGTATGTATGTATGTATGTATGTTGTGTTGTGTGTATATAGGTATGCATATGTATGTGTGTATAGTATGTATATGTATGTGTGTATGTAATTTTATAAACATAATCATCATTTAAAATTAGCATGACGAGCTTAGAAACACCCGCCTGAAATTAATTTGGGGTAGTCCCCGTTTTGGGACTACTTTTTGGATAATTTATCTCATTTAGGATGTGAATGTGTGTTACATGATTGATTGTTTTTGAAAAAATTCGGTTGTCATTTCCTCGTTGCTCTTCGGGTGTGTATATATATATATATAAACTTGGGAGCTAAGGAGAAATGTTGACGGACTTGTCTTAAACAAACATTCGTGTAATTAACATGCATTCATATATGAGATAAAGTATTCAAAACGTGGGTGTAGCAGCCTACCTTTCAGTTGTTAATAATCATTTGCCTTAAACACTAAATTCTATTTCAGTTACGCTATCATGCTTGTCGATAAAATCTAGATTGATTGTGATTGTTAGGGTGTATTTGTGTATGTAAATGTGTATTAGTGGGTATGTTAGTATGTATGTGTAGAAAAATAAATAAATCTATATATGTTGGTTGGTTTTATTGTTAGTTTATATATGTTGGTTGGTTTTAATGTTGATATTTGGGTATTTTGTATATGTTAATACTTGGGCATTTTGAATATGTTGGCAAATGTTATTATGAATGGTAGAGATATATATATGTTTGATGGGATGTTAATTAATATATATGGTTAACTTTGATATTTTGTAGAGTTATTTCAAAGAGATGTTCAAGAACTCAGAATTTTGAGCCGAACTCAAAACCTTTTTAAATGAAGAAACCGATGTTGATAGTGGTGATGATGAAAACGGCGATGATGACAGCGAGGATTATGGTTGCGGCGATGATTTTGATTTGACATAGTTGTGTTGTCAATTGATTTGTGTTGGGATGATTGTAATGTTATGTTGGTTGGTAAAACGATTTGTGTTTGAAACTAGGATGATTGTAATGTTATGTTTAATTATGTGGAAAATTAGGCAGAATTGGAGAAAAAAACCCAACCAATAGAGGCGACAAGTCGCCTCTATTGCTCCAGGAGTATTAGTGACCAACAGCAATAGAGGCGACAAAAGCCGCCTCTATTGCTCTATCAGTATTAGCGACGAAAACTATTAGAGGCGACTTTCAATAGCGACGAAAACATGAGCAATAGCGACGAACCTTTAGCGGTGACCCAATAGTGACAACATGTCGCCTCTATTGCTCAGTTTTCTTGTGGTACTCATGCGATGCTATACTTTTCATTCTACAATTAAAAATGTTATGTTGATTATATCTTTAAACATGGGTCAAGACTTAGAACCTAATCATGTTTATTCAATCAATAACAAAAACATAAATGTCAAATTAGAAATACTTACATGTGGGAATGGTAAACTTAGCGGATGGTGGTGCAGCCATGATTTCGTTATGATGTCCTTGGTTCCACTTTATGGTGTCTCTTTTAATTTAGATGGATTATTTTGAGTGTATAAGAGTGTTCTTGTATATGGTGTTTTATAAGACTCTCATAACAATTATTATAGACACCAAAAGGGCAACCCTACAAATTCTAACTTATGCCATTATTTCCATCAAAACTTATAATTAATGTAGAGATAGTAATATCATATTGGTTAATTTAAATAATAAATGATCAATTAGACCATAGTTATGTGAAAGTCTAACATGTTATTCTGAAAGCCGACTCATGAGAGGGAGGGAGAGCATAATAAAGTATAGTACACGAACATACGAACATGAGCATCCTATGGTGTGGTAATTGTAGTGTAAAGCCTATTTTGTTTTTTAAATATACATGTATAGATAAATATCAACAAAATATATGGCTTCTGGATGGTGTTACATAAGGAATGAGGTTGGATAAAAAAAAATAACAAATTTATTAATTATTTTCTAAAAATACATGTAAGAATCATTAATACATAATTAAATAAATATTAGTTTTTCTTAATTTTTTTAGTTTTCTATTTATTCTTTGGGGACTGAAATATATACCCCTTGTTGGTTTTATAATTTGGAGGGATAATGTGGGTTTTTGGTGGTGAATGAAATTTAAAGAAAAAAAAAATTATTTACAAGTGCATAGAACTATAACAATTTAATTATGAGAACATTGGTTCCACCCAAAGTTTATTTATGAACTTTTTTCAGAATTAAATGGTTTATTATTGATTTTATAGAAATATATTTTTTTTCTTTATTTACACAAACATAAATTTATGTATTTTATTAATTCATTGTTTACTTAATTTGTCATGTTTAAAATATATATATATATATAAAACAAAGCCCTTTTGCTGACGTGTCATCCATTGGTAACTCCAATCCCTCCTTGAAATCGCCACGTGGCATAGTGAGGTGCAATTCTTTGTTTTTTTTAATTTTTCGTTTTTATTAATAAATTAACACCTCCTTCAATTTAAAACCCTACTTTCTCATTCACCTCTTCTCTTTCTCTCACATTATTATTATTAATCTTCTTCCCCAAGCTCCTTCACTCTCATCAAACCCTAATCGTGATCTCTCTAATACCCCCATTAACCTACAACAAACAATAACACATAATCAGCAAAGACAAAGAACAACTTACTGGAAACGCGATCAAACACATCGGCAGCGGACTCGCCTTCAGGAAAGCGATAAAAAAAGCGACACAATTGACTCTTTTGTTGAATGTTTATTTATTTATTTATTAAATTTTTTGATTGAGGAGAGCTTATGTTAATCAGATGGGTATGATTTGTATATTACGGTTGATGATCTTTGATTCTTTGCGTATGCATGTTGGTCAATCTCTGTTTTATTTATTTATTTGTTTGTTTGGAAGCTTAGATCGACCACCTGCTAGACGGTCTCTGTTGTCGTTTCCAGAGTAAGTTTTTGTTTATTTTATTATTATTATTATTATTATTATTTATTGTAAGCAATTATTATTATATTTTCTCATTCATTCTTCCTATTATTATTATTATTATTATTATTATTATTATTTATTAATAATGGATTTTTATATTATTTGTTAGGTGTGTTTTTTGCTATATTAGGGGCTGTGGTAGGCCTTATGATTGCCTACAATCTCGACTCCTTGAACTTTAAACCCGGTTCGTTCGCTTTCTTCTTTAGTTCCGGTCTGTTTACTTCTTTTAATTCGGTTATTCTAGGGTTGTTAGGTTGTTGTGTTTGTTCTCTGGTTACTTTTTTAATAGGTGTTTGGGTTTCTCTTCAGTTTAAGTGGGTTCAGATTGAGTATCCTACGGTGCACGGGGGCTTGATATTAACACAGAGAAGAAAGGATAACTATGTGTGTTAACATTGGACTGGTAATTATTAATCAGGATATATTCAAGATTATGATGACAAATCTGGGTTAGAAATAAGAAAGAAAAAAAAGAGGGTTTTTTTTTTTTTTTTTTTGGTTTTGGTTGTAAATTTATTATTATTATTATTATTTGGAGGAAAACTTATTTAGTGGATTTAAGTTGTCATTGTATTGTTTTAGCTTTAAGTGTATACAATGATTAATTTGAATGTTGTAATATTAATCGTTAGACGTAATTAATTGTTAATTGACAGAACTTGGATATGATGAAACATCTCAGATAGATCGAGTAGATTGGCCATGAAGGACTTGGGTATTAAAAGGTAAAAATTGTTTTTCTCTACCTGCAAATTTTTATAGTTTTGGTAAGTTTAAACATTTTCATACATGTATTTGATGAATTGATAAAAATAAAATATTGCCACGATGATGTATGATACAGTGAACAAGTTATGTGGAGATGTATGATTATTATTTCAAGTTTTTGCATTACTGGCCTCCTAATTTGAATGTTAATAAGGTATGTAGATTTAACTTATGGTTTTTGTTTTTATTGTTAGTTTGTATTTGATTGATTGAAATGTTATTAGTTGCATATGCTTATAATAGACACATTATAAATATTATTATTGTCAGTTATGTTGTTACGTTAGGTTATGATTACTGTTGGTAGAACTGTAGAAGCCAATTAGCCAATTAAGCTGTGCAGTTTTAATACTCTGAAAACCGTTATTGAATATTGATATTAGATGTATTAATATTAGGGTTATACATTGTTTTAGGTTATGGGTTGAATATTGATATTAGAGTTATGTATTTTTGTAGCATTTATGATAGGTGTTAATATTAGAGTTATACATTCTTTTAGGTTAGGTATCAATATTAATATTGTGAGACTTGGTACATAGATGTAATAAGTTTTTACTGGTTACAACTTCCAACCTAAGTGATTGTTTAGTTTATTAGGTTAAGAATTATAAGAGTCATTAGAGATTGATGAGTTTTTGAATTGTTGCAGCTTACATAAGTGATTATTTATATGATTACTGATGGTTTTAGGTTAGGGACATGCAGTGATTGAGAGATTTTGTGGTTAGTTAACTTGAGTCATTTGCAATACGTTATCACATAGTGAAATTTTTTAACTAAGATTGATTATGTTTAAGTTATTTACTCTTTTCGTGATTTGAGTTTTCTTATTTTATTATTTTTTATTAAGTCATATTAAAATTTTCAACCCCGGAACCTTCCCGGGTAATTAGCTAGTTTAATATATGTAAAATTAAATTGCTATCGGTTGAAGTACGTATAATGTTTTGTTAAAAATATTCCTAGTTGTTTGACTTTGTGAACACACTCGTTTTATTGTTTATTTGTTTCTGTTTAACTGTGTTTAAGGGCCAATCAGAGACAGAAGAGCGACAGCTGGTTGGTATAGTTTTACAAGGCACTGGGCTTTAGCTTCTTCCTTTTTCTTTCCTTTTTACCTTTTTTTTATTGAATAATTTAGATATTTAATAACCATTTAACGAACCCATACCAAGCGGTCTAGTGATTAGTGAGAGTTCAAAACCTGCAAAGTTAAACTCCATGTATATGTGGTAATAGCCTAATAGAGGTATTTATATATCATAAATAGGTTAATTTTCAAAAAATAAAATAAAAATAGGTTAATTTATCGTTCAAAAAATACTAATCATTCAACAATACATAATCATTGTGCCTGGTATAACTAATCAAGCCCGACCAAGCTAATACTCGGTGAGTATAATGTTACCAACTCGAGCTCAACTCTAGTGGAGTTGCTTATTATTTAACTTTCATATGTGTAAATAATACTTTTTATATAATTATATGTATATAAAATGTGATATATTTTGAACATCTCATAATTTATTTTTTATAAATATCTTTCAATTAACTTATTTTGTGATCGTTATAACAAGTGTGCAGACGGGTTTTCAATAAAAGATAATATGGTTAAAAGATAAATGTCGATATAAAGAGAGAAAAAAATATATATACTTTTTGATCATACGATTTTCGTTTGGGTGGATCAAAGTTAGAGCAAATCTCAATTCGATTAACTGGAATAATTAGTGTAACTTTGATCTTTCTAGTCATACAAATAAGAGCTAAATGAAATAACAAGTTATAACGTAGAAACCAATCTAGAAGATTATACCGAAAGTACACAACGAATAAAATATTGTCTTTCTTTCTCATTCAAATCAAAGGGTCACATGGTATCATCGAAAAGAAAAATATTATTCCCCACACCCCTTTATATATATAAATGAATATAAATATTTATGTAAAAACTAAAAAAAAAACTAATAATAACGTCAGTAAATGTTTCTTCAATTTGAAGATTAATAAAAGAATCATCAAGAAAAATTAAAAAAAAAATTATCTACCGAAACTCCAAAGATAGATATCACCATCTTCTTCTTCATAAACATCTTCAGTGATCGACGAAAAAGAATGATCAAACTCGAAAAACGACTTATCAAACGTTACATCTTTATAGCTTGGTGAATTAAAGTTGTACCACGGTGCAACCATTGACATCAATGTGCCATCTAGAGGATCATTTGTCAAAAACAATGTTTCATCTTCTTTGGTATGATTGGTAAGTTGTAGTGTCGTGATGGAAGAAGATATAGATGTAGAATACGAGGGTGATGGTGATGATCGTGATGGTGATACTGATACTGATGGTGATGGTGACATTGGTATTGATGCTGATATTGATGATGAAAGTGATGGTGATGGTGATAGTGATAATGATGGTGATGCAGTGGTCGCAGTGTTAGCAGCTGCGGCCGCTGCAATCTTTTGAATGGATTTGGGTGACATGATAGTTGTGGAATAGTCATGGTCATATTCGACACATGAAAAGTTGAGATTTGCGGTTGGACCCTTTAGGCAAAGTAGGGCTGCATCATAGGCTCGAGCTGCTGCTTCAGCCGTCGAGTAAGATCCTAGCCATATTCGTGTTTTTTGATTTGGTGCTCGGATCTCTGAAACCCATGAGCCCCAACTCCTCATTCTAACTCCTTTGTATTTCTTCTTGTTGATCATTGAAGATGATGATGATGTTCTCAATGAATCTGTTTGAATGTTGAGTTCTTTTTGTATCACCATTTTCAACACTTACAACTCTTTTTGGAAGAGTTTATTAACAAATTTGGTGTGTGTGTGATTGATGCAAAGAGTGATGGTGAAGATGAAATGAATGGAAGTAGTTGACATATATATAGTCTTCAAGTGATTAGCAAAAGCTAGTGAAATGGGTGACAGGTGGTATTATTGACTCGTTTTACGTCTAAATAATTTATTGCAATATGAGAGGTAAATATATAAATTATTGAACAAATAAGCCAAAGTTATTTATTGCAATGTCAGTAAATGATAATAAGAACAATGAGAATTATATCATATAAAAAATATATTATCATATTTATATTTTATTACTTAACAATATATATCTATTTTTTTCTGGTTTCTAAAATATTATTTAATTAAAAAAAATAACATGATGTGATGATTATAAAGGGAGGAAAAAGTAAATTTGATGAGGAATTTGATTAATAGCATTGATGCATGGTTTTTGACTTCGAGAACAAGTCACCCTCCACATGATGAAGAAAAAAGTAGATAGAAAAAGAAAGATGGAGGCAGATTAGTCATTTACTAGAAGTTAGAACACATGGATCTCGATTATTATATTTAAGGAAGATGAGAAAACATTTGACATAGGATTCGGTGGTACCAAGCTTCCTGGATTTTGCATTACTTGTCTTGTGTGTACACACACACATACATACATACATACATACATACATACATACATACATACATACATACATACATACATACATACATACATACATACATACATACATACACATATACATGCATACACACATATTTGTGTCTATCTATAATCTAATTCCACTTTGTATTGTCATCAAAAGGGCATCATGTAAAATGGTATAAGCGTATTTTGTAAATGGATGGGTTGTAGCCATGCTAAAGATGTGAACACTTCTCCACAAAATGTAAATCAGGATAGAATAAATGCACCGTCTTACACTTCTACGCAAAATGTAAATGAGGATAGAATAAACTCTTAGTGTGTATAAACTCACCTGCTAAACAATTACTACAAGTATAAAAAGTAGTTGTATATACATACACACGCACTCTCTACTTGAGAAAATTATATATATTATTAAATATGTGTGTGTGAAAAAATATGTAAGTTGTGAGTGAACTAATATAAAATGGTTTGTGTTTTACGGGCCTTGATAGCTTTAAGTGCATTTGGGAGACTTTCCTGTAACACCCGAATTTCGAAAACTCTATTTTAATAATATTAATCCATTAAAACATGGGTTAAGTTGTATTTTACATAAATATACTTATGCTAAACACTAAAGCTTGTCTACAACAAATGGTGGTCAATTAGACAATTCAAAAAGACTTAAGGACTAGAGGTGTCACAATTCAAAAAGACTTAAGGACTAGAGGTGTCACATATACGCCTCACTTATGGTGTGCGCATATAATATATGTGTGGCCTACGGGGGGAAAAAGTAAAGTTGCACTAGTTTTAACGTTATTTTACTAATTTCGTGAAAATAACGTTAAAAACGACGGACGGTTAATCATGCATCATGTGGTGGCGTTGATAGCCAAAAGACAAAGGGGTACATGCACCGATCAGGTTTGTCCCGATTGCTAAGTGTTCTGTGCCTTATGTCCAAGGCTTGATACCAAACCACATCGAGCGGGGGTCTCATTGGAAGCAGCCTCTCTATTCTTAGGGGTAGAGGTAAGGCTGTCTACATCTTACCCTCCTCAGACCCTATCTTAGCTTTGCTATAGGTGGGATTAACTGAGTATGATGATGATGATGACCTTAGTCAACCAAAACACCACAAACACACACTCATCTTAAAACACTGAAACCTCCAAATTCAAAGGGGGAAATCAAGGTGAAATTTCTGCATGATTACATAAAACGAATCACCATCAAAATCTGAACAAGAGGTATGTTAAATCTTTTGACTTGGTGATGAACTTCAAAAATAGGGATCTTGATGTTACCTTAATTAGTAAGAAAATCTTTAATTTATGAAGTAGACTAGCTTGTGTGTGTATGGGGAGATCAATTTTTCTAACTACAAGCTTCAATTGTTAATATTGGGGATGAAATCATATCATTTATAATCGTAAGGGAGGGGTTCGACCCTTTGGTGAAAACCCCCAAGGTCCTCTTTAAAATCTGTCTTAAATTGCTTGATTATTGACCTGTGTTGCTAAATTATAACAATAACTTTATGTTGAGTTATGATGCTTGAAATAGGGTGAATTGTGAACTAGGAATTAACTTATAAATTACTAGTCAAAATATGCCGCCAATTGTTCGTTGTAACGCTTGAATGAAATACGGATTAATAAGTTGTTGGGTGAAAACCACACCCGATAATTTGAACACTTGTATGAGTTGTGTATGTCGTAGGACATTGATAATAGATTCTAACGATAGCTTGGTTTGCTTGGATAGGCGAACAAGTGGAATCAAGGAAGTTAAGAGCGAGGCGGACACTCACCAAAAGGGGAAGCTTTGAGGTACGTTATATGTACGTCGTTTGTATGAATTACTTTACTTAATTCTCTAAGTTGTTGATGTGCTATTATTGACAAAGAATGGTTGATGGCAAGTCATGTGGTTGACCATGTAGTAAGGTTAGACTTAAGGATTTGTGACAATTGATGTAATTAGACATGATGGGAATGATTGTTGTTTGCAGCTTAGAAACTATCGAAGTATAGACAATAGCCGAGACATGATACCTTAGTTATTAGCTATGGTAAACTAGACAAAACATGACCATATGTATAGTGGTCACCAAAATGGATGAATTCATGAATACGAGCAATCGATGTGTAAGACCAAGGCATAGACAATTCCCAAAGTGGATTGTAGAGCCCAAGGCATAGATCATCGTAAAATCGCCTTAGAAAGAGTCCACGAGGGTCGAGTCACTCATCCGAGTTAAGGAAAATGGCTTAAACAGACCCAAGAACAGAGCAGACGTTCTGAACGGCCGTTTGGAAGGGTGAACGGCCGTTCAAAAGGGAAGAAATCAGTTGGAAGGCTTCTGTGACGATCGAACGGCCCGCTCACCTTGGTGAACGGCCGCTCACCTTGACAACCAGGGCGAACGACCGTTCACTGTGTTGCTTACGGAAATCCGTAGTCGCTCTAAATTGTATTCCAAAGCTAACTAACCTTGTATATTATTATGTTTGACAGGTTGTAGGTATGATGGGGCACCCGGACGAGGATCAAGCAAGCAAACCGAACTAAATTTGTCATTTTTGGAAGTCTTTGTGTAGTGTCGTTTCAGAACATGTCGTGTCCAACTAACTATATTTTTCACTGTGTTTAAACTCTGTAACTAGGTCTGAAGTCTGTTTGAACTTAGATCCTGTCCGTTTATTTGAAACTTGCATCATCTTAGTGGGAATGTATGACCTTTAAGTGACGTTTAGTAATGTAATTATATTATTACCTACTAAATCATGATTAAGATTGGATTTGGGGTAAGGGTCTTACAAGTGGTATTCAGAGCCAAATATTGTGATCGGTTTGCAAGCTTGATCAAGGAATCCGGGAAGAATACCTCAACTTAGTACGCATTAAAATAAGAAGAAATGATATGGACAAAATTCAATTGGTGGGAGTAGACTAAAACTCCAACCATGAGAAACATAATATTAGGATGTTTGATACATAAAGTGTTAGAATCTATGCATCACATGACAATGAAAAATACTTAATATAACGAATTTAATGAATTTTCAGTTAGCAAAATGTTAAGTGATGTAAGTAAGGGAAGTAATCCTCTCACTCGAGAGGAAAATAAACGAAAAGATTTCAGAAGAGATTGGAAAGGCATTAGAGAAAGGCTTAAAGAAAGTGGCTGAGAACATCCAAGGGGCTATTCTAGCTGCCGTGGATGAGAAGATAAATGAGCTAAAGGAGAATCTCTCACAAGAAAGGGAAAGATCAAGAGAGAAGAAAGGTTGTACCTATCATAAGTTTATGGCATGTATACCACCCATTTATAAGAGCGAGGTGAATTCGATAGCGTGCCAAAAGTGGTTAGATGACATAGAAGGTGTGTTTGAAAGGAGTCACTGTGACCCATTTGATCAGGTGGCGTATGCCACCGGCCAACTTCCCGATAATGCAAAGTCTTGGTGGGATGTGGTCAAGGCGGAAAAGTGCACAGAAGGCATCCGAAACACGACATGGGAGGAGTTCAAGTACCATTCCTCAACCACAATAGCCCGAGAGAGGTTGTGAGTAAAATCAAAGAAGAATTTATGAATCTTAGGCACAAGGGAGAAACCATTGACATGATCATTGGGGTGTTCCTTGACAAGTTGAAATTTTGTACTGAGTTGGTGCAAACTGAAGAGTAGAAAATCTATCATTATCATAATATGATATCGGGAATTTTTGGAACCTTCCAAATATGTGACCCTGACTGAAATTGTGGATGCCGCCCGGAACGGGAAATAGAGCTCAATAGACAAACAGAGCGGGGTGAAAGGAGGGCTACCGACCCAAATCCGAGCCCTTCTAAGAAGCAAAATAAGAATGAATCCCCAGCTAAGGGCGACCAAAACAAGGATAAGGATCCTCAAGTTGCAAGATTTGCCACCGAAACCATAAAGGGGAATGCTACTTCAAGACTAAATCGTGCCCAAACTGTGGAAAGACGGACACATACTGAGTGATTGTACTTCCAAAGTTAGAGTCTGCTATCATTGTTATTACACCCCCGAAGTTGAAATGGGAGGAGGGCGAACGCCGGGACTTAAGCGAAAGTCGTTAAACAGGATATGTGGAAGACCGTTAGTGAAAATGTCAGCAATCTTGTAACGTGATGGAACATGGACACACCACCGTTGAACCTGTTCTTGTACAAAATGAATGACCAACTCAATGTGTTTTGTGTATTGACGTTGGACGGGGTTACCGGAAAAGTAAATAGCACTAACGTTGTCGCAATAGACACGAGTTTCTTCGGACAGAGGCCGATGCAGTTCGAGAAGAAGGTTTCTCAATCAGCAAATTTCTGCGACACATTAGCTACACCCTTGTATTCAGCATAAACACTTGAATGAGAAACGGTTTGCTGAGTTTAGAGGACCAAGACAGAAGATTGTCAACAATATAGATGTGGACCGGTAAGTGTTTAGGCAACCGACCCAGTCGACGTCTGCATAAGCCAATAAGGACAAGTTTGGCGTAGGACCGAGTTGAAGACCAAATTCAGAGGTGCCTTGTAGTTACCTCATGATGCGCTTGAGAGTATTCCAATGGTCATTTGTAGGTGGGTGCATATGCATGCAAATTTATTGAACAACATATATAATGTCTGGTCTGGTGAATGTAAGATACTGGAGAGCACCGACTAAACTGCGATAAGTAATAGGGTCTGGAAAAAGAGGACATGTATCACTAAGCTTAGATGTAAAAGTACCGATTACCGAAAGATTAATATGGATGAATGTGACGCCCTAGGCAAATCCCACATCGGCCGTGGCCAGGAGAGATCCTTGGTTCATAAGTAATCTTGTGACAATCGTTGAATTTCCAGGTCAAGATCTGTACACATCCTCACAACTATGTCATTTTAATTTGTGCATTAGACATTTTTACATGAACTATGTTGCCCCGAGTCTAGCAAAGCCCAAACAATTTCAGGAATTCATTTCATTTCCATTTACGCATGCAACACCCGATTAATTTGAAACAAGTGGCAATGAACAATCAGCCAATCACACGCTCGACAGAGAGCAACTGATCGATGTCGTTGGGTCGGTCAAAAAAATAAGAAAATAATAGTATATGGAAGTTGAGTCGTCTCCACAGGGAATTGGTGGAAAGGGTAGTTTTGTAAGTTAACTAGTAAATTAAAATCTAATTACTTTGTTTTTTAATTGAATTTAAGAAGTTGTAACAATAATAGAAACGAAGTAATCCCCTCCAGGCTTCCGGTTAACGATCCACCCTACTCTTGTTTAAATGATTGGATACTACATAGACATAGTTTTGTTGGACGGTTCAAATCAAGTGATAACCGAACACAAGTTTTTAATAATAACCTGTACAATTCAATTACCAACCCACAAGTATCAATTACCCTCCCAATTATCAAACTGCTCACGATGCAAGAAAACCGAATGCGAATGATAAAAAGATAAGCAATTGCAACACAAATGAATTATTTAAATGATTTAAACCACAAATATTCTTCAAACAAGTGAAAAACAATCCATAAACCAAACCAAACAAGAGTTCAAGTTTCACAATTAAACCATACACCCGGGGGTGATTACAAGATGTTTAGCCGCTCATGGTTACAAGAAACATAACAAAAATATAAATAATAATACCGAACATGATGATTGAAATCAAAGATATGGATGAATGATGATGAATCTTGTAGGGGTGTAAACGAGCCGAGCCGAGCCCGAGCCTGACTGGGCTCGGCTCGGGCTCGTTAAGGTTTTGTGAAGCTCGAGCTCGAGCTCGGCTCGGTTCGAGCCTACGATCATGAGCTCGAGCTCGGCTCGGTTCGAGCCTACGATCATGAGCTCGAGCTCGGCTCGCTAGCAAAATCCAAAGCTCGAGCTCGGCTCGGCTCGGCTCGAAGTGATTTGAGAATCTCAAACGAGCTCAAAAGCTCGGCTCGAGCTCGCAAAAGCTCGACTATATCACTATAACTTAGGCTCGCGAGCCCAATCGTTAAGGCTATAACTTAGGCTCGGCTGTAACTTAGGCTCGGGCTCGGGTTCGGGCTCTAGCTCGTTAAGGCTCGATTAGGCTCGCGAGCCCAACCGAGCTTTGTATCTAGGGCTCGAGCTCGGGCTCGATAACTAAACGAGCCATATTTCAGGCTCGGGCTCGGGCTCGGGCTCGTTAAGGCTCGGCTCGTTCGAGCTTTTTACCGAGCCGATCCCGAGCCGATCTCGAGCCGCTAGGTGTCATTTACACCCCTAGAATCTTGATGTTTGTAGCTCCAAAATGCTCCCAAGAATAATGAATTTTCGTCCCTGGTGGCTGGATACATTAGGGTTGAATATTTTCCTTTTATATCACCAAGAAAACAACTTCCAAAAAAATAGGGGAATGACCGCCACTATTTTGATCATTGTTGCTGATGTCGGCGTAAGCTACTGCTGGAATGAAGGCCTTTACGCCTGTCAAGTGCTGAATGGAAAAGCCAAAATGTGTTTGACTTCATCTGCTTTCACTTTGTTTTACTTTTTCTTTTCTTTTTTTTTTCCTTCACGAGACAGTCATAATAGTCTCCATCAATTTTCATTTTATTATTACTATTATTATATATTATAATTATTGTTAATGAGACATGGTCTTTTATTATTATTATTATTATTATTATTATTATTATTATTATTATTATTATTATTATTATTATTATTATTATTATTATTATTATTATTAGTAGTAGTAGTAGTGGTAGTAGCCTCCGACTCGGGTGTTCTTGGTTTATCCAAAATTCATCTTTAACTTCATTTAGCCACACCAAACGTCCCGAACACTTTCATATCTTCGGTTCACCATCCAAACTCAACCTCAACCACGTTTAAGCCTCCAAACCCATCCAATTATGCCGTTTATCCTACAACCACACATAAATGCGTAGTTATCACATTCAAAGCATATAAACACTCAAACGACATTAAAAACACATAGTTAAGCATCTAAAACACCATGATTGACCCCGTCCATCAGCAACCGAATGCCCGGGTTATTACGTACAAACAAATCAAGGTTACACGTGACAATCTCTAATTTAGAAATTATACAATTCCATGCAAAACCCTAACATTCATGAGACATTTTGCAAATGTTTGAAACAACAATAAGTTGAGTTATATCGTTGATCAATTCAATTCCACAACATATGTAACATGTGTTATTATCAAATTATAACATATGCTTATGCATGAAATTACGCATGACATTTTATGTAAACAAACCATATTATCTCTAAGCATGTGTTATCAATATCCAAAGCACAAACTATATATATACATGTATACACACACAACAATAGGTTTTTCACACATATTTATATTTATATCAATGATTGCGTGTGGTTTTAGTGACTAAAAATCCTGTTTAAAAATAACAAGTCCCCGGTGAATGTGCCAAAAACTTGATTGTGAAGAAGTTTATGCCGAAAACTTTGGTGTGTGACACTTTCAAGTTTAAAATTTATAAAATAAAACGTTAGTTGCTTAATGATCTAAAACTCACGCAATAGGCAAGCGGACTTATCGAGCGTGTTATAGAAAAAGCAAGTACCGAGTATCGAATCTAAAGACATGACTTTTATTACTCAGTTTTAAGTTTCTTTGAAAATAAATAAAAATATAAATATAAATAAAAGATAACTAAAGTGGCCGAGATGATAACCAATAGCCAAACGAAAGTTTTGCTCCGAGATCCGACTTGTCTTGGTATGAACAAATAGTAAATGTTTAGTTAAGTGATGTGTCCCAAATTACGCATAACCGTTATAACCAAAAGACGATCCATGTTCGTAGTGTTATTATGAGGGTCTCCCTATCTCGATAAGCTCACCTCTCAACGGTGAGGGGCGGATCGCCAAGGTTGTATGCATCCAACCCTAAAGAACCCGCCTCCCAAAGTTGCGATATTGACATCTAACGACTCTATTCTTTTATGAAAAACTTGTCGGTTGCCGTAGCATGGCCAACAAGCTACCACTTGACATGGTAGAGGCGACGCTGCCTCCCGCGTACGCTCATCCCCTACTTGAATTAGTTAATTTTTGTGACACTCGGCAAATTCAGGTTAATAAATTTTATCAAACTTATAACTCTACCTTAGCCAAACATTCTTTAAAACATACTTAAATGGGTTAGTTGAGTCGATTTGATGATTTGGGGAATCATCAGGAGTCATTATGGTGATTCAGGGAATCATCGGGAGTCGATTCGATGGTCCGGGGGATCATCGGGAGTCGGTTTATGCGCATGTGTCCAAGGGTTGGTGATTTGGAGGATCACCGGGTAAAAACGCACACACGTGAGTCTCGAGTCCCGAGAGTTAGTGAGTTGACATGAACGTGTTAGTTATCGGTTAATAAGTGTTTTACAATCATTATATGACTTTTTGATATGTAAATATGTGGATTAATGTGTTAAATTAGCAAATAACACGTCGAAAACCATACTAGCCTGCAGGGGGCGACTATGAAGCATAGTCGCCTGATATAGGCACGACTATGGTTCATAGTCGTGTCCTGCAGGTCATAGTTGCCTATCTGGTCTTAAACGACTAGAAACACCTATAAATACCACCCTTAACTTGTTAAACATCATTTGTGCAACCCTAACTCGCCCCAAACCTCACTCACACCATCCTTAACCTCTCAAATCCGTTTTTGCCCACCAATTCCAAGCTTAAAACATCATTTCCAAGCAAGATCCAAGGTGTGTTATTCATCCTAGGCACTTATTAAGTTGTTATTTTGAACCCCAAAGGTCCATACCTGATTTCATAAAGTTTCCACCTTTGAAAAACATTTCTAAACTATGTCTAATTATTTATATGAGTTTTTAATGAAAAATAAAAACTTGAAATGGGTTTTGATGGTCTAAAACATAAGGATTCTTTTGTGTTTGTTACTTTGATGATATGGATTTGTTGTTAGGATGAATATCATAGGTTTTGATGGATGTTTGATGTGTTTTGTGAATAATATGAGTTTTGACCTGTTTGAGGGTATTAGAGGGATCTAGGATGATATGTGATGATTTGATGATTGATTGTTGTTAGGGTTTATCCTAGAATGATGTAGCAACAATGTGACGATGTTTAGGATGTGATTATGTGATGAAATCTGATTATTTGCCGTTTAGGGTAAAGTTTCATGCATTAATGTGACATATCCAAAATGTTATCCATTTTGGGAAATATTTGCAATTGACATGATAAGCGGATGATTCTCTGGGGATTCTTGATGAAAATAGTTTGTTTAATGTTTGGGGATTGATTGGGGGTGTTACAACTTGATTTGGATCTGATTTGGAGGGTTTCGCGCTCAAAACGGACAACCTGCTGTAGAGTAGGCGACTATGAATTATAGTCGCCTGGTCTGGGGGCGACTAGGATTCAAAGTCGTGTGTATAGGACATGTCTAGGAACCTGGTAGCACGCGTTTTGACCCATACGTGCACTATGTTAACTATATGCTAGACTTGGTGAACTGATATTCTTATACGATGCGTATCTACTCAAGATTTCTTGTTTACTTGTATTTGACTAACACGGGAGTATCGGGTCACCATCGGGATGTCGGGTCTTGTCTTATGGGGTCATGTCAAACGTTAAACATTTTTACAAACATTCAAAGTCAAGGTCTTGGACATTAGGGGATTATTTTACAAACATATCATTGGTCAAACACTCATAGATTATTCATGATAGGTTTCCAATAGTCGGGACCGTCATAACAAGTCTGGTATTTTATTACTGAAGAACGCAACCTAAGGTGAGTGTCACAGCCCCATATTTTTACTGTTTTCCTATTTGGGAGAGAAACATATGGTACGAACTTTTAGACCAACATGATACATTATATCACATGGTTACTAAGTGACATTACATCATTTAAAGTCCTTCTAACGTGTGAACCATTAATATGTGGATACATAGCGGGAAAAGTGTGAATAGATCTATTGTACCCCCACTCGGGTCAACTGGAGGTCAGACAGGTGCATATTTGTTCAATCTAACTTTCAACACCGGTGATGTCCTGTGGCGGGTATCGAGGCATTTCTAACGTTCAGTAGTGGTTCACGACTCTTTAGTATCATGTAACGATGTCTAGCTAACATCAGGTATAGATGTAAGAATTATTGGGTCTGGTTTTACAAACTTTGTTCACTTTTGCAAACTTTAAACTCTGTGACTCACCGGCACTTTATGTGTTTACTAACATTGCATGTTTTCTCAGGTCGATATGGTAGCTGCACTGGAGTTCATAGCATCTGTCTATCTCATGCATCTTTTGATAAACTTTCTTTCGAATGTTAAAACTTTAGTATTATGGTTTGTAAACTTGGTAACTGCTTCCGTTGTACTTTAGTTGTCTAACTTTTAAACTGTTTGGTTGGTTTTCATTACGTTAATTTCATATCATATTGTTGTCACTTATTGTGACTGTTGACTTGGATCCTGGTATGTCACGCGCCTCGCGGTAAAACCCCGCAAGTGGAATTTGAGGGTGTAACAATTTTTCTAAAAGTGATTGACCTATTATTAATTGTGCGGCAATATAATAATAGAAGTAAATAAAGACCGTTTACTTCTAACACGAGTTCACCAATTCTGGGTTTGTGCCAAAGCTATCACATAGACCATGTAGCTAAGTCACTCAACCAAGTCTTGGCTTATCACTAGGACCAAGTATGTAGACCGTACCGACCTAAGTGAAGTTTTGATAGTTGTGGATTAAGCCACAAAGTGTGAATATTTCTATCCACAAATAGGCTAATCTCTACACGTGGAGTTAGGTTAGCTTACAAGTGCGTGGGTTTTTACATGCCATGGGTACACTCATAAGTCCCTCCACTTCCTACCAAAACACCCACAAGACCAAATACTAAGTTGATTGATCAATTAGTTCGTCAAACAAAGATAGAGTAGAAAGAATTATCAAGACCCAAAATATCACTAGAAATTAACATAAACTATATAAATCCATACCAAGATAGTCTTCACCCTAGCAACACTCTATTAATACTAGCTAAATAATGGCATTACAACAGGCTCACTAAGTTTGATTTGGTGTGAAACATGGTGAGGATTGATAGATGATTCGAAGAGTATTTGGGTAATTTTGTGTGATTTCTCTAAATGCTCACTTGATCTAAGTGTTTATGGAGTGATCCAAGCTCCAAAGGTCACTTACAAGACGTAAAACAACCCTCATGTGGGAGAAAATCGGGTGCAATGAGATAGGATGGGATGCCAAAATAAAGAGTTAATGCCTCCTTTTATAGAGCTGCCAGGGGGTGCACGGCCGTGCTAAACATCTGGGTGTAGTCTGTAGTCTTTTTCGGTAGTTTCTGTCGAGTTTTTCAGGGAGCACGGCCGTGCTCATAGGTGAGCACGCCCGTGCTTGTCCTTCAACTTGCCAGTCTTGGTTTGTTGAGCCTTGGGGAGCACGTTTGAGGAGTGCATGGTCGTGCCAAGTGATGAACACGCCCGGTGCAAGTTGACTTCTTCATTCTAGTTGACTTGGAAATGTTGACTGGTTTGACTTGGGCATAGAGCATGGCCGTGCACCATCTGCTGTAGTCTGTAAAGTCTTCAATCTCCTTCCCTTTGTGCCAGTTTTCGCTCCTTTTTGCTTATTGCTTCCAAAAACCTGCATTTACCTCATAGGAACGCTTTAGCTATGTTTTATAAGGATAACAGCATATAAATGTGCAAAAAGGAGAATAAATACATGTGTAAAAACTTGTGTAATTCTCTGCACATCAATCAACATGTTAGTTTTTTTAAATGCATATTACGTATATATACAAACAATACACACATACACATTACACGGTTTATATGTATATATGTGTTAACATGTGCATTGATCAAAGATACCATATAATATATACATACATATTACAGCACACACACATGTGTGTGTGTGTGTGATTGAGACAAAACACAACTAATCTTACACACACACACACACACACATATATATATATATACACACTCAAACACATACCGTCATGGAAGAGTTGATATGGACATTTCATCCAATATTATACACACACACACACACACGATACACACAACACACACACACAAGGATACAAATCACACCATCCCATACATTTACCAAATAGCTACCCATCCAAACCCCCATGACTTCCCACAAGAGTTGACCAACTTAATTCTCCTTTCTTGCCTTAAAAATCGGCCATGCACCCATCAAAATCAAGCATGCATGCTTCAACCAAGTCAACATATTACATAACAAGGGAACTAGTTTTTTTTATCACAACCTTCCAACATGTTTGACATTCCACAAATAAAACACATCTCCTACACACCTTTCTCTCTATCTCTCTAGAGAGAGAGACAGAGAGAGTATATATAAGGGCCAAGGGGTCATGTTTCTTACACACAAAAAGCATTTCCAAACACTCTAACTCAAAAACCCACCTCTCCTATCCTCGTTACCTTCGGCCAACATAAACAGCCCCATTCGGGACTGATTTCGATCGCGGACCACCTCAAACAACCAAACACGAGCTTTACAAGAGTCGTAGGAGCTGCATCGAGGGAGGAATCGGCCAGGAGCTCGACTACTCTCTTGTTTTCTTCGATTTGTGTTATGGTATGACAAAAAACTAACTCAACTTTCTAATATTTATTTCTCTCAATCGACACAAGTGCACCAAACTACTCTGCACGCTAAAACACACCATGCATGAATACAACATATTACAATCGGCTAAACTTGCAAAAAATTCGACACTAACCACATTATAAACACTCACACATATACATAAAAATACTATATAGTACATACACGTATGTATATATATACACATACATACTCACCAATGCATATAAGAGTGTATATGAGCATGTATAGGGTTGAGCAATGTACATATAAGTCATTTTCGACCTCAACATAAACATACAAAAAGTTATGGTTTTGAGGAAACATAGTTAAAAGCTGCCAAACATGTGTTAACTAAGCTTTTACATAAGAGTTCTAAAACATATGTTAAATCTGTATTCTGCATATGAATTCTTAACATGTGTTAACATGAGGTATCATATGGTAACATGTGTTAACTTGTGAACTCGGTTTTAACAAGATTGGTTATAAATGAATGGATCTAACAAGAGTTTCCAAGACCCACAAGTTAAAACCATACATCTTTTCAAAAGCACAAACAATGATACGTAATAATCATCACATGTATGCACTACAACACCACGTACATATGGTCCAAAGACACACAAATCAAAACAACTTGCATGGTAAACTAAACAAGTACAAAAAACTTAAGTTGTCTTTAACATTTTAGGGCACTTTTTGTTCGGACTATAGTCACTCGAGCTTTTGCATTTGCTAGACCTCTCGCACATACACCAGGTGAGTTTCACGACCTCTTTTTACTGTTTTCATACTTTCACAGGATAAACATGCTACATATTCCAAGTTAAATTTCATTTAGAGTGAATTCTATCATGAATACCATGTGAAACATGAGACAAATGATTCATGAGCTCAACAGTCCTCATACACACATTTCACTGTAAGCATTAGCTAACAGTAGACATGAACACTTATATAGATATATTGGGTTGACACCTCCACTCTTGGTTAGTCGCTCTAACCTGTCATATACAAAAAGTGCTAGTTTTCTACGATTCATACATTGTCTTTATTATACAATGCGGGTGTCACAACCTTCAAGAGGTTTGGTTATGGGACTCATGGTTGGCACAGTAATCATTGGCTTAGCTAGATTTGATTGGTCACACACGAATTTCACTAACTTTACTTTTCGACATTTAAACCTGTAAACTCACCAACTTTATGTTGACAAATCTTTTACGCATGATTTTTCAGGTAATTGATTTGATGGACACACGGGATTTAAGAAACCGGTTTGAGCTTACACTGTGTGGTACATTTTGTGGGTCACGACTTAAAACAATTAAACATTTATGTGTTTTTATGTTGATTTGACCGTCTAGACAATTTCTTTCATGTTTTGTAAAACAATTTTGAATATTTGGTATCAATTTTATCGGTTTCTTATGTGTTGCTCAAACCTGGTGCTTGAAAACCTTTCGAAGTCGCATTCCCATGTTTTCGCCTAGGCGGGGTGTGACAGATTGGTATCAGAGCCAATGGTTATAGCGAACTAAGATTCTTTTTTAGTAAAACTATAACTTAAGCAGAAAATTTTTCGAAACGTTTAATGAAAGACAACATTTCATCGTCGTGCACTTCTCATGTCCCAAGACATCACATGATTACATACTGGTATAGTGTCTCATTTATGATTGTTCATATCCATACGTGTACATATGGATTTGACAGGATCATGGCCATACATGTCAATCGCTCACTTCTTTCTGATTCTGAGGAGGAGGACCATTTTTGCTCGTGACTCACCGGGAGGCGATGAGGCAGACCCTCTCCTGATGCTCCCATTTTTTAGGACACCAAATCGTTCGAGGCCCCTGACGACGAGCACAGCGATGCAGGATTTGTTGTTGGCGACGCTGACACTAAGGTGGAGGTGCAGCCAATAGATCATCGTGTCTCCGATGAAGATGATGATGCCCTGCCAGCTGACAACGACTATAGCGACATTCTAGACGCCATCCTTCCGAGGACCCTGTCCCTACTAAGGTTCCTCATGTTGAAGAGGCACCACCTACGACGAGCATGTGCCCTCGTTCTACACGTTTAGGTACTTCCCAGGAGATGCGCTTCACGCGAACACCCCTTGGAAGCATGTGCGACATCCCTACTTGTAACATCCGGCCCCTCTCACCACCAATATTGTCCTCTTTGCCCTGATGGGTTGCCCATCCAGAGCTCACGGATTTGTTTGTGGGTGCCCAGTGGAGACTTCACAGGAGGTCACCCATCCTGGTAGTGCTCCCACCTGAGCACGCTTAACTGTTGAGTTCTCCTCTCGTCCACTAACATTAAGCCCCAAAACGTGTTGGTAATTTAAGAGGCATTGGATTGCATATGAACTAAGGATCTCTCCTGGCATGGCCGATGTGGGATTTCCTGGGGTGTCACATTACCCCCTGTTAGAGTCTCATCGTCCCTGATGAGGTATGCACCCACCATCCCGAACGACACAGGAGTGGCTCTGATACCAACTGTAACAGCCCAAGGTAACCCGCAACATGATATTGTCCGCTTCGCCGCAACTCACGGTTTTGCATTGGTCGCACTTCTGCCGTATGAGACAGGAGCTACGCCAAAACGCGTCATGCCAGGGTAGGTGTCCAGCCCCTTATAAGAAGCCTTGTTCTCCTTCTCCAACCGATGTGGGATCTTACAATCCACCCCCCTTAAGGAGCCAGCGTCCCTCGCGGGCACGACTGACACATCGATCCGGCCCCGGCTCTGATACCATCTATAACATCCGACCCCTGTCACCACCATATTGTCCGTTTTGCCCCGATGGGTTGCCCATCCAGAGCTCACGGATTTGTTTTTTGGTGCCCTAGTGGAGACTTCCCAGGAAGTCACCCATCCTGATAGTGCTCCCACCTGAGCACTCTTAACTGTGGAGTTCTCCTCTAATCCACTAACATTAAGCCCCAAACCGCTTTGGTGATTTATGAGGCACTGGATTACATACGAACCACGGATCTCTCTCCTGACCACGACCGATATGGGATTTTCTAGGGTGTCACATTCATCCCCTGTTAGAGTCTAATCGTCCCTAGTGAGGTATGCACCCACCATCCCGAACGGCACAGGAGTGGCTCTGTTACCATCTGTAACATCCGACCCCTCTCACCACCAATATTGTTCGCTTTACCCCGATGGGTTGCCCATCCAGAGCTCACGGATTTGTTTTTGGGTGCCCAGTGGAGACTTCCCAGGAGGTCACCCATCCTGTTAGTGCTCCTACCTGAGCACGCTTAACTGTGGAGTTCTCCTATCATCCACTAACATTAAGCCCCAAAACGCGTTGGTGATTTAAGAGGCATTGGATTACATATGAACCAAGGATCTCTCCTGGCCACGGCCGATGTGGGATTTTCCTTGGGGTGTCACACTACTGCCGTTGTCGTTCATGCAGTTCTTGCCATCCCTTCAGACCCTCTCTCTGTGGAGCCAGCTGTCAAGGCTCCCAAGTCTGACCACGAGCCACCTCAGAAATTGCGTCAGAGGTCTTAGGCTCGTATGAAGGCATACCTACCATCCTTTGACATTGATTTAGCGCATCATGATGGGAGTGCGATGAGGAGGGCTATGACACTGGTTGGATCTTTCAGTCACCCACTTTTTCACTAAGAGAGCTGTCATTGTCTCTCATGATTCCCATCTATTAGCCTTGGAGTTCGTCTTCGTGAACTTGAAAGTCAGGTGCACAAGGCTGAGCATGGCCATGTGTTGCGGCTGTGCTAGGCCGTGGGGAGGGTAGAGAGGCATGTTGATGTGTTAGAGCAGAGAGTTGCTGAGCTCGACCAGAGGATGCGTGTGCTGTTAGTCTGTTACCAGCCCTTGTTGCTACTCTCCCATCATCATCCCAGTAGTTCATAGGATGCACAATTGTACCTTGTATTTTTCTTTTTTAGATTTGTGCTTGTACTGTATTTGCAAAATGATTGTAACAAGAAGCAAAGTAATGGAAAAGGTTTATGGTATTTTGGATTATTGTGTCTTATTTATTCATGCATCTTGTGGTTGTTATTGACTAGCTTATCATGGTTAAATTGATTGTTGTATTTTTATGTATGCATGACAATATTTTGTTAAATATGTGTCGTATACTTTTTGATATGTTGTATTACAAAGACGACATGCAAACCAGACAATCGCATGAACATTGAAAGGAGCCTTTCCCAACTACACCTGATGGTTTGGCTAGAGTGATTGTGCAGGCGATTACGCAGCATGAAGCCACCCGAGCCGATTCAGCACGGTTCTGGAAGTACCGGGTGTCGTAGAACAAACGACATAGCGAATGGTAAAGGTTATAGTTCGATTCTCTACTTATTAGCTCTACGCCAATTATGGTGTTAATAATATCTT
>JAUTDX010002642.1:0-54989 GCA_030844895.1 Ambrosia x helenae | reverse complement strand
CCTCTTCTCTATATCATGGCAAAACCACATGTTTCTACTCCTACCCAGGTCCCTGCACAAGGCCATGTAATTCCACTATGGAACTAGGCCAACGATTAGTCACACATGGTGCGAAAGTTACATTCGTAAACACAGAGACCACTCAAGGGTCATAACGGAACAATTGGCTAGAGATTGACAAGGATTGTAAAGGAACTAATGCAAATGGTTTCCATCCATGATGGGTTAGAACCATGGGAAGATAGAAACGATTTTGATAAGTTACTGCCAGCGATGAGAAAGCGTATACCTAGCGAGTTGGAACAACTTATCGAGACAATTAACAAACAAGAGGACAACAAAATTACATGCCTTATTGTTGATTTTTGGTTAGCATGGGCTCTACATGTCACAAAGAAGATGGAAATTCGAAGAGCAATCTTCTTTCCTGCTTCAACTGCTACACTAGCTACCGTGATGAGCATTCCCAGGTTGATTGATGATGGATTCATAGACAACAATGGTTAGATCTATTTTATCATACAATCATTTGTTGTTTTATAATATGGTAATGGTTGGTATGCTGGAATGAGAGCGAAATGGAATGACCATTGTGAGGTAATAAAATTAGGGTGTTTAGTTGGTCAATAGAATGTAATTACCCATTACATAAAACATTCCATTTGCTCAAAATCATTTCATTCACACCCCATTTTTTTTCGTCACCCACCCCTGTCGCCACCACCCACCCACCGCCGCTGCCACCCACCACCATCGCCACCAACCCACCACCGCCACATATCACCACCCACCATCATCGCCACTAACCACCGTTCACCACCGATTGTATTCCTTCTTCTTTTCTTGCTTACCAAACAAAACAACGTAATAATTTATTTCATTCCCACGTGGCAACTAAACAAGACAAGGAATGGAGATGACCCATTTCATTACCTCGCCCATTCAATTACCCCATACTAAATAGACCCTAAAAGTTTTATATGATTGTAATAAACTATATAGTTTTATATGACTAATTAGCACTACTTATGGTGAGATTTATAGTTTTATATGCATGCATAAACTTTAATCAAACTTTTATGTAGGCATAACCTCGAACAAGTGAGATGATTTCGGTTGACAGAAGCTATGCCGCCTATAAAACCTAAAAACCTAGTGTGGGCATGTGTTGGTGACTCAAGCAGCATAAAAGATCATTTCCGTAATCATGTAGAAATTCTTGAAGCAGCCACAATGACAGAATGGACTATATGCAACTCAGCTGTAGAGCTAGAGCCTGCAGCATTTAACATGTTCCCAAAAGTGTTGTCAATAGGCCCTCTTTTAGCAAGCAACCGACTAGCTAATCAAGCAGGCCATTTTTGGGAAGAAGACTCCACATGCATACCATGGCTGGATCAGCAACCAGCATGTTCGGTTATTTATATAGCATTTGGAAGCATCACTAATATCAGCCAAACTCAGTTTGAAGAACTGGCACTTGGTCTTGAACTTACCAATCGACCGTTTTTGTGGGTTTGTGCGGCAAGGTCTGACCAAGGAGCCTTCAGTTGCTTACCCTGATGGTTATATGGACAGAGTGGGGTCTCGTGGAAAAATAGTGAGTTGGGCACCTCAACAGAAGGTCTTGGCTCATCCTTCAGTAGCTTGTTTCATGAGTCACTGTGGTTGGAACTCTATTTTAGAGGTGTGACAAACGGACGCCCTTTTTGTGTTGGCCGTACTTTGCTGATCAATTTCACAACGAGACTTACATTTGTGACATTTGGAAAACTGGGCTAAGGATGAAGGAAGATGAAGCGGGCACTATCACACGAGAAAGAATAAAAAGTAAGGTAGAGGAGCTGCTCGGTGACAAAACATTCAAATCTAACGCTATAGGTATTAAAGAAAAGGTTGAAAGTAGTGTAAAAAAAGGTGGACTCTCACACAATAATCTTACCATATTTTTAGACTGGATACATGAAAAAGACGCAGATACAAAGGATCATCAAGTCTCTATGTGAACAAGAATTTCTAAAATGATGTTCTGAAGGCATGCCAGTAGCTGAAAATGATATAATGGACATATAAGCGTCCTTTCATTTGACTACATATGTTGTGTTTGGCATTCTGAAAGCAACAAGGTGATAATTATTGATGCATGTTTGAATTACTACTTGTGAACTTTTCTAAAACCATAATGTAGTGTATATATAAAAGAACTGTTTGTAATGCATTAATTATTTATGAAATCAACGTTTCAATAATATAACTACTTGAACAACTTCAAAAAATTTAATGTGATACAAATTGTTACAGGAAAGTATAACCAATTAGATTTTTGACCCATGTTTAAAATTATTTTTCACCCTTAGGCACTCCAGCTCAATAGTATATACCGAGAAGTAGATATTTTCCTACTATGTAGCAACCACACGCGGCACACAAGAAACTGAGCAGTAGGAACTTCCTATTGCTCAGTAAAAACCCGCAACTCAGTAGTAACTCGTGACCACCAAGGTGCTCATTAGGAACCGAGCAATCGGGACTTCCTACTTCACAGTAGCAACCCGTGGTCCACAACGCAATAGTAACCTAGCCGACCATGCCACATATCAATAGAAAGTTACTGCAACTAAATGACTAATGTCGAACCAACCATAAAAAACAAAACAACAGCTCTCGGTTAGAAAAAAATCGGATCAAGAACTATACAAGCACCCTGATTTTGTAGACACGCGGTCATAGCCCAACGACCCAAACTCTTGTATTATTAGCAAAACTCGAAAAAATAAATTGATTATAGAGACCAAGATTTATACTAAGGGAGGAGGTGCGCCCTTCACTTTGGGTTTCCATGTTCGTACCTAGGGGTGTTCAAAAACATTTAAATCCGGATTCGAATCCGATATATCCGACAATCCGTATCCGAAATATCCAAAATTTTGATATCCGAAAATCGGCTAATCCGAAATTTCGGATTCGGATATGACTTTTGCAAATTTTCGGATATCCGAAATATCCAAATCCGAAATATATTAAAATATATATATATATATATATATATATTATATAATTTACAAAGTTTTATCCTCATTCCAACCCTAACCCTAATAACAAACATCGCCTCCCCCCACTCCTCATCTCCTTCAGGCGCCTCCATCCTATTCATGCCCTACTTATCCTCCCACCAGCCTAGTAGCCACCCTCCATCCTACATTGTCCCCGACTTTCGACCATCTAGTAGATCTGTAAAAAAAATTGTTTTCGTTATTGACCATTCGAATAAGAAATCAAAAGTATGTTTTCGTCTGTTTTTGACCATTGACTATCAACAAATATATAGCCATCAACCATCGACAGATACTTTCGTCTATCTCTAACCATCGACCATTGAATATCTTTGTATTTGTTTGAATTTGATACTTTGAATTATTTTGAATGTTTATGCTAGTTTGAATCTTTAAATTAAGCAGGTTTGGTTTGGTTTGGTTTTAACACAAGCAGAAAATCCAATTTTTTTTGTTTTTTTTAGATTCGGATACGGATTCAGATATCAATACACTATCTGAAATTTTCAGCTATCCGAAAACCAGATAATCCGGTTTTGAATACCCCTATTCGTACCTATAGTTGCAAACGAACCGAATTAAGCCATGTTTGTGTTCGTTTTGTTAAAAAAATAATGTGTTTACGAACGGCTCATTAACACTTACCGAACGGGATTTTCTATTGGTGGTTGTTAAGGGAATAAACATGTTTGTGTTTTATTTGTTAATTTTAGGTACTAGACAAAAGTGAGCGAAAACAAGCACAAATGAGTGTTCATGAATACAGACGAACACAAACAAACGTTCATGAACACAATTAAACATGAACGAACATATATTAAATTTCAAATTAAATTAGCGTCTTTCATCACAAATATTATGTAAAACCACCCAAAATATACCAACTGAAATATATATCCAAACATACTTGACATAATCTTTATATTGTAATTCTCATAAAATAATGTCCAAAAAAATATTACCATATTAATCCACCCAGAATAAACTCAAAGTCTTTATTTAATCCGCCCAAAATAAAAGTTACTCAAAACAATTGAAGTAATACTAATATGTAAGGGTGAGGCTAATGTAAAAAGTATGTAGCGTAAAAAGTGTAAGAAGGATTGTTAGCCGTCGATTAAACTTGGTAATTAAGGGCACGATCGTAAAAATTAATGTGTCATTAAACTTGTCGAAAACATGGAGAAGGGCGATCTAGTAATTGGATGAAAAATAAAAAAGCGGGCAAAATATAAATCTCATTCATTGGACATTGCAGTTTCTAAAATAACTAACCAATCTTCGAAAACCATCTATGTCAACAAAACAAACCTAATATTAGGGTTTTTTTTACTGTTTGAAACAAAAAAAAAAAAAACAGAATAATCTACAATACAATGGCATCGAAGAAGAAATCCGGTATGTATATAACAAATTGTACAAAGGTATTGCGTGTAATTAGTAGTTGCATTTTAGAATAACAAATTAACAAGCAAAATGCTACTTTAAAGGAATTGAATATGAAAGACGATCAAAGGAGAACAACGATCGGCCTGCTAAAACTTTGAAATCTGGTTTGCTAGACAATTATTAGTTGCTAATTATGAATAAGTATGCTAGTATTTTGATTTTTGTTATTTTGGTTTCAAATACGTGTATATGGCGTTTTAATGTTTATAGTTGTTTGGATCCTCAAGACATTACTCCCACTGCCTCCTTTCTCAACACCTTCTTCAATCTCCTCAATGCTCTATCTTGTATACTTTTTTATGTAACTTTCCTATAATAGTAAAATCTGTGAACTTTTATTTAATTATTTATTATTGTTCTTCTAAGAATTCTTAATTAATTAATTTCCTTGTAACTTAGTAGATGAAAATGTAATTGTTGGTTAAAAGAACAAACAATCCTAAGTAAACTTACAATGAATCAAAAACATAGACTACTTACTTTTCATAGATTTGAAAGAAAAAACCCTAACAACCACTTGTGATCAAGACAAGCAGATCCAGGCTTCAAGTTGGATAATCCGAAATTTTGGATATCCTAAATTTCGAATACGGATTCAGATATCAATGTTCACTATCCGAAATTTTCGGACATCCGATTTTTGGATATCTGAAAACCAGATAATACGGTTCCGAACACACTAAAACCCTCTCCTCATAATTAGTCATAAGATCTGTAGTTCATGAGCATCTAGCTAGCTTCTCTCCTTAAAACCTTCAATCTCCTTAGTCTTAACTTAAGTCATCATACTCTGCTATCCATAAGTCATAATTAAGGTCTCTCAAATACATGTTGCATCGAAGTTTAATGGATCCTCAAGACATTACTCCCACTGCTTCCTTCCTCAACACCTTCTTCAATCTCCTCAATGCTCTATCTGATATACTTTTTTACGTAACTTTCTTATAATAGTAAAATATGTCAACTTTTATTTATTTATTTATTGTTCTTCTGAGATTTCTTTAACTAATTAATTTCCTTTTAACTTGGTAGATGAAAATGTAATTGTTGGTAAAAAGAACAAACAATCCTAAGTAAACTTACAACGGATCAAAAAGATACACAACATATCTTTCTTAGATTTGAAAGAAAAAACCCTAACAATCACGTTTGATCAAGACGAGGAGATCCAGGTTTCAAGTTGGATAATCCGAAATTTTGGATATCTGATTTTTGGATATCCTAAATTTCGGATACGGATTCAGATATCAATGTTCACTATCCGAAATTTTCGGATATCCGAAGATCGGATAATACGGTTATGAACACACCAAAAACCTCTCCTCGTAATTAGTCATAAGATCTGTAGTTCACGAGCATCTAGCTAGCTTCTCTACCTAAAACCCTCGATCTCCTTAGTCTTAACGTAGTCATCATACTCTGCTATCGATAAGTCATAATTAAGATCTCTCAAATACACGTTGCATCGAAGTTAAATGGATCCTCAAGACATTACTACTCCCACTGTCTCCTTCCTCAACACATTCTTCAATCTCCTCAATGCTCTATCTGGTATACTTTTTTACGTAACTTTTTTGTGATAGTAAAATTTGTGAACTTTTATTTATTTATTTATTTATTTATTTATTTATTGTTCTTCTAAGATTTGTGTATTAGTTAATTTCCTTGTAATTTAGTAGATGAAAATGTAATTGTTGGTTAAAAGGACAAACAATACTAAGTAAATTTACAATGGATCAAAAACATACACAACTTACCTTTCTTAGATTTGAAAGAAAAAAACTTAACAACCACGTGTGATCGAGACGAGAAGATCCAGGCTTCAAGTTGGATAATCCGAAATTTTGGATATCCTATTTTTTGATATCCTAAATTTCGGATACGGATTCAGATATCAATGTCCACTATCCGAAATTTTCCAATATCCGATTTTTGGATATCCGGAAACCGGATAATACGGTTTTGAACACCCTAAAACCCTCTCCTCGTAATTAGTCGTAAGATATGTAGTTCATGAGCATCTAGCTAGTTTCTCTCCCTAAAACCCTTGATCTCCTTAGTCTTAACGTAAGTCATCATACTATGCTATCCATAAGTCATAATTAAGATCTCTCAAATACACGTTGCATCGAAGTTTAATGGATCCTCAAGACATTACTCCCACAGCCTCCTTCCTCAACACCTTATCCAATCTCCTCAATGCTCTATCTGGTATACTTTTTTACATAACTTTCCTATAATAGTAAAATCTGTCAACTTTTATTTATTTATTTATTGTTCTTCTAGGAGTTCTTTATTAATTAATTTCCTTGTAACTTGGTAGATGAAAATGTATTTGTTAGTTAAAACTTAAAAGAACAAAAAATCATAAGTAAATTTACAATGGATCAAAAACATGGACTACTTACATTTCTTAGATTTGAAAGAAAAACCCTAACAACCACGTGTGATCGAGACAAGCAGATCCATGCTTTAAGTTAGATAATCCAAAATTTTGGATATCCTAAATTTTGGATACGGATTCAGATATCAATGTTCAGTATCCGAAATTTTCGTACATCCGATTTTTAGATATCCGAAAACCGGATAATACGGTTGTGATCACACTAAAACCCTCTCCTCATAATTAGTCATAAGATCTGTATTTCATGAGCATCTAGCTAGCTTCTCTCCCAAAAACCCTCGATCTCCTTAGTCTTAACTTAAGTCATCATACTCTGTTATCCATAAGTCATAATTAAGATCTCTCAAATACACGTTGCATCGAAGTTTAATGGATCCTCAATACATTACTCCCACTGCCACCTTCCTCAACACCTTCTTCAATCTCCTTAATGCTCTATCTAGTATACTTTTTTAACGTAACTTTCCTATTATTATAAAATCTATCAACTTTTATTTATTTATTTATTTATTTATTTATTGTTCTTCTGCGATTTCTTTATTAATTAATTTCCTTATAACATAGTAGATGAAAATGTATTGTTGGTAAAAAGAACAAACAGTCCTAAGTAAACTTACAATGGATCAAAAACATGAAAAACTTACCTTTCTTAGATTTGAAAGAAAAAACCCTAACAACCACGTGTGATCGAGACGAGCAGATCCAGGATTCAAGTTGGATAATTCGAAATTTTGGATATCAGATTTTTGGATATCCAAAATTTCGGATACGGATTCAGATATCAATGTTCACTATCCGAAATTTTCTAATATCCGAAAACCGGATAATACGATTTTAAACACCCTAAAACCCTTTCCTCATAATTAGTCATAAGTTCTGTACTTCATGAGCATCTAACTAGCTTCTCTCTCAAAACCCTCCATCTCTTTAGTCTTAACTTACGTCATCATACTGTGCTATCCGTAAGTCATAATTAAGATCTCTCAAATACACGTTGCATCAAAGTTTAATGGATCCTCAAGACATTACTCCCACTGCCTCCTTCCTCAACACCCTCTTCAATCTCCTCAATGCTCTATCTATACTTTTTTACGTAAATTTCCTATAATAGTAAACTGTGTCAACTTTTATTTATTTATTTATTTATTTATTGTTCTTCTGAGATTTATTTATTAATAAATTTCTTTGTAACTTAGTAGATGAAAATGTAATTGTTGGTTAAAAGAACAAACAATCCTAAGTAAACTTACAATGGATCAAAAACCTAGACAACTTACCTTTCTTAGATTTGAAAGAAAAAAAAACTAACAACCACGTGTTATCGAGACGAGCAGATCCAGGCTTCAAGTTCGATAATCCGAAATTTTGGATATCCGATGTTTGGATATCCTAAATTTCGGATACGGATTCGTATATCAATATTCACTATCCAAAATTTTTGGATATTCGAAAACCGGATAATACGGTTTTGAACACCTTAAAACCCTCTCCTCATAATTAGTCATATGATCTGTAGTTCATGAGCATCTAGCTAGCTTCTCTCCCTAAAACCCTCAATCTCCTTAGTCTTATCATAAGTCATCATACTCTGTTATCCATAAGTAATAATCAAGATCTCTCAAATACACGTTGCATCGAAGTTTAATGGATCCTCAAGACATTACTCCCATTGTCTCCTTCCTCAACACCTTCTTCAATTTGTAGTTCATGAGCATCTAGCTAGCTTCTCTCCCTAAAACCCTCGATCACCTTAGTCTTATCATAAGTCATCATACTCTGTTATCCTAAGTAATAATCAAGATCTCTCAAATACACGTTGCATCGAAGTTTAATGGATCCTCAAGACATTACTCCCATTGTCTCCTTCCTCAACACCTTCTTCAATCTCCTCAATCCTCTATCTGGTATACTTTTTTACGTAACTTTCCTATAGTAGTAAAATCTGTCAACTTTTATTTATTTATCTATTTATTTATTTATTGTTCTTCTGAGATTTCTTTATTAATTAATTTCCTTGTATCTTAGTAGATGAAAATGTAATTGTTGGTTAAAAAAACAAACAATCCTAAGTAAACTTACAATGGATAAAAAACATAGACTACTTACCTTTCTTTGATTTAAAAGAAAACACCCTAACAACCACGTGTGATCGAGACAAGCAGATCCAGGCTTCAAGTTGGATAATCCAAAATTTTGGATTCAGATATCAATGTTCACTATCCGAAATTTTCGGATATCCGAAAACCGGATAATACGTTTTGAACACCCTAAAACCCTCTCCTCATAATTGGTCATAAGATTTGTAGTTCATGAGCATCTAGCTTGCTTCTCTCCCTAAATCCCTCGATCTCCTTAGTCTTAACTTAAGTCATCATACTCTGCTATCCATAAGTCATAATTGTGATCTCTCAAATACACGTTGCATCGAAGTTTTTTGAATCCTCAAGACATTACTCCCACTGTCTCCTTCCTCTACACCTTCTTCAATCTCCTCAATGCTCTATCTGGTATACTTTTTTACTTAACTTTCTTATAATAGTAAAATCTGTCAACTTTTATCTATTTATTTATTGTTCTTCTGATATTTCTTTATTAATTAATTTCCTTGTAACTTAGTAGATGAAAATGTAATTGTTGGTTAAAAGAACAAACAATCCTATGTAAACTTACAATGGATCAAAAACATAGACTCCTTACCTTTCTTAGATTTGAAAGAAAAAACCCTAACAACCACGTGTGATCGAGACGAGCGGATCCAGGCTTCAAGTTGGTTAACGAGCCATAATATTGTGCTTAATTAAGCTAAAAGTTTGAACCGATGTTGCCTAATGAAACTCGATTTCTACTTTTAATCTTAAACACGTCACACAAAATTAACTTTTTTTAAATCAAAACATATATACATAATATATACTGCCCTCATCGATCTTTGTAGGTAATTACTATCGTCCCGACTTCCGACCATCTAGTAGATCTGTTAAAAAAATCGGTTTCGTTATCGACTATCGACCATCCGAATATAAATTCACAAGTATGTTTTCGTCTGTTTCTGACCATCAACAAATATAAAGTCGTCGACCATCGACAAATATAAAGTCATTGGCCATAGAAAAATGCTTTCGTATATTTCTGATCATCGACCATCGAATATCTTTGTATTTGTTTTGAATTTGATACTTTGAATTGTTTTGAATGTTTGTGGTTGGAAACTTTGAATTGTTTTGAATGTTTTTGCTAGTTTGAATCTTTGAATTAAACATGTTTGGTTTGGTTTCAATATAGGGTTAGGATTAAATACACAGTGAAAGAAAAATAGGAAGTCGTAGGAAGGGTATCAAACGGACTCCGATTGAACTCATTCAAGCGGCATTGGAACCGTCACATCGAACCCTACGATGTTAGTTTTTAGGTCTTCAATTTTTGGGAAGAGATAACGTATAAAGCGGTCTTAACGTAAGAAGCGTAAGAAGCTTTCTGAGCCATTGGATTTAGGCGGTGGCAAGATGGTAGTTAACAACCTTAATCATACTTCAGTTAACCTAACCAGGGGTAATTTAGGAAAAAAACGCATTTGAATTTCCAGAAATCGTAACAACAGAGATTAAACAATCGATCGAAACGTAACATCAAAACAAAATTATTTCAACGATTAATCAAAAGTTTGAAACCGATTAAATGTTCCGAATCATCACAACATCAAAAAAAATCAATTTGAAATCAACAAATCATATTAGCAGAAATTAAAAAAAAACAGAGCATTGCAATAGATTTTTTAAAATCACATTAATCCTATTCAAAAAACACAATCAAAACGCATATAATATTCACAAAAACATTCGATTTTAATAAATATAATTACAATTAAAGAAAAAAAATGGATTTGAAAAAGTTTCAGATTAAGAACACTCAAATGTAAACAGACGCACCTTGAAAAAATCAGACGCACTCATTGTATGTTAAAAAAAACAGTAGGTGGTTAACAAATACAGACAACAGACGCACTTAGTGTATGTTTAGACGCACCCTTGTAAAATCAGACGCACTCGTTATAATAACAATTAACTTTAGACGGACCCTTAAAAATAAAACAAACGCAGTCAAAATTTTAAATCATGAAACAGCCAAAATATAAACGCACCCTTAAAAGTTGAAAAAAAAACAAACGCACTTAGTTGTAAAAGACGCACTTAGTTGGAAACCATCTAATTGTAAAAGAACTTTAATTGAAAAATAAAAGAACAAACGCACTTTAATTGAAAAATAAACGCACCTTTCTATAAAAACACTAACACTTCTTGGATTAAGTTTGGATGAGTCAGGCTGTGGTGGCTCTATTTCATTACACAAATATTATTATTATTAAAGCTTGTGGGATTTGTTGTTGTGGTAGGTGGGATGAAAGTGGCTGAGTTCTTGGTGGTTTTCAAAATTAGTGAAAAGCAAAATTTGTCGCGAATAGTCCTCAAGGTTGCATATGCCTTGATATAGTTATGCTCTGTTATTCATTGATTACTCCGATGATAACAACTTAATCAGATCGAATGGGTTGAAAGGTTTTTTGTATTTCATTGAACAAAAAGGAATACAACTCAAAATATATAGAACCAAAATATGCTAAGAAATGGAAACAAATAAAAGGCCGTAAATATGGAGCTGGGAATATGGAGTAGATTGAGGAGGTAAATGAGGCAAAGATAATGCTCTCCAATACTCCCCCTCAAGTTGGAGTGTGTAGGTTGATGACACCCAACTTGCCAAGAAGAAGATTGAGTTGAGGAGCACCTAAGGCCTTTGTAAGAAGATCAGCGATCTGCAACTTGGAGTTGATATGCATAGGATGAATCTCTTGAGTTTCGACTCTTTCACGCACAAAGTAACAATCCATTTCAACGTGTTTAGTCCGCTCATGATAGACTGGATTGTTGGCGATATGTCTAGCGGCTTGATTATCACAGAATAGGGGCGTAGGACCATCAACTGCTATGTCTAACTCATGTAACAACCAACGCATCCATAGAATTTCGCTAACGGTTGCAGCCATGGAACGATATTCTGCCTCAGCAGAAGACCGAGAGACAACCGTTTGCTTCTTCGTTTTCCAAGAAACTGGGGCCCCGCCAAGAAGAAGAACGTAACCCGTCCGAGATCTTCTCGTGAAGGGACATCCGAGCCAATCGGAGTCACAGTATGCAGTAAGATTGTATCCTCCGGAACGTGGTAAAAGAACTCCTTGACCAACCGTGGCTTTGAGGTAGCGGAGGACGCGATGGGCAGCATCTAAATGATTTTTCCTTGGGTCACTAACAAACTGGCTTAAAACATTAACCGCGTAAGTGATATCCGGCCTGGTAGCCTGCAAGTAAAGTAATCGTCCTATCATTCGACGATAGAGACTGTTGTCAACCTTCTGTTCAGTCTCTCCTTTATCGAGTTTTAGGTTCGCTTCCATGGGAAAAGAGCTGGGTCGACACCCTGTGAACCCGCAGTCTTCGAGGATATCCAAAGTATACTTTCTTTGGCTTAGAACCAGCCCTTCAGGAGTGCGAGCAACTTCGATGCCAAGGAAGTATTTGAGAGTGCCTAAGTCCTTGATACTGAACTGTGTATCAAGCTCATGCTTCACGGATTGAATTTGATCTTGATTGTTACCAACAACAATAACATCATCCACATATATCAAAACAGCAATGAAGTTCGTCTCTTGCTTGCGAGTGAAGAGAGAATAATCAGATTTGCATTGCTTGAAGCCGAGACTTAAAAGAGACGTTGTAAATTTTTGGTACCAATTTCGTGAGGCTTGCTTGAGGCCGTAGAGTGATTTTTGTAACTTGCAAACACGTGTTTCTTTGTCTCTGGAAAATCCTTGCGGTATTTTCATGTAGACTTCCTCTTCTAAATCTCCATGTAAAAACGCGTTGTTGACATCAAGTTGATTTATGATCCAGTCCTTTTTCACAGCTATGGTGAGGAGAGTTCTAACAGTTACGAGCTTGGCGACCGGAGCAAAGGTATCATGGTAGTCTACTCCTTCTTGTTGTGTAAATCCCTTTGCCACAAGACGTGCTTTGTAGCGTTCCACTTCTCCATTGGGTTTGTATTTCACCTTATAGACCCATTTTGAGTCAATGGCTCGTTTTCCCCGCAGGAAGGTCGGTAAGGATCCATGTGCCGTTTTTTTCAAGAGCTCGTATTTCTTTCTTCATTGCTTCCTTCCATCGTTCATCCTGTATAGCTTGTGAAAAAGATTTCGCTCATTGTTGGATTGAATGGCCGTTAAGAAAGCTTTGTGTGAGTTAGAAAAATGTTCATAGGAAACGTAATTGGACAATGGGTGTACCGTGGAGGAGCCTTGATTTGATGCGGTGTGTGATGGATCAACGGATGGGGGAAGCTCGACATCGTAGCCCTTTAATCGGCTTGATTGAGATCTGACTCGTTTTCCTCGGCCTTCCTCAATATTAGTACTTTGGGATTCAACTTCTTCATTTGGGCCTTGTGGTTCGATGTGTGGATTGGCTGGATCAGAATCATTGGGTTGGTTCAAGACCACATGTTCATGTTGAGGGGTAGGAGAATTAAAAAAAGTTTGAACAGGAGGCTTTGTTTGGTCATGTATTTTATCCACGATGACATCATCCTCCATGTAATTTTGGTTGTTGATTTTTGTGTAAGATTCTTCAACCTCAAAGATGTCTTCATGTAGACAATTTGAAGTAACACGCTTTGAAGGAAAATGGTCTTCATAGAAGCGGACATCTCTTGAAATCACTAGCTTCTTATTTTCGAGATCATATATCTTATATCCTTTCGTGCCCGGTGGGTATCCTAAGAAAATACCGGCTCTCCCCCTTTCTTCAAACTTGTCTCCCTTCGTCTCAGTGTTCCAGTAATACGCCAAGCAACCAAAGACTTTCATAGCGTCATAATCCGGTTCTTCATTGTGTAAGAGTTCAAAGGGTGTTTTACTACCAATGACCTTAGATGGTAGGCGATTAATCACATAGGCAGCAGTTAAAACACACTCTCCCCAAACCCTTTTGGGTAGACCGGCCTCGAAACGTAAGGCACGAGCTACTTCGAGGAGGTGACGATGCTTTCTTTCAACAACTCCATTTTGTTGAGGCGTGTGCGGGCATGTTGTTTCAAGTAATATCCCATTTTCTTTGTAAAAACTTTTCATATCATTAGATGTAAATTCGCCACCGTTATCACATCTAATCCTTTTAATGTTTTTACTAAACTGGGTTTTTACCATTTTGCAAAAATCCTTCAATTGCCTACTAGCCTCGTGTTTGTGTTTTAAAAGAACCAACCAAACAGCACGACTAAAATCATCCACAATAGTCAAAAAATAATTTGCCCCCGTAAAAGATGACGTACGATATTTCCCCCAAATGTCGCAATGTATTAGATCAAAACATTCAATGGTTTTTGTAGTACTATGTGGAAAAGGTAGTCTAGTGTGTTTAGCCTTCGTACAAGAATCACAAACTTTATTAAAAACAACGTTTTTAAGAAAACTAATATCATTCAATTTGTCACCGGAAGCGTGTCCCAATCTTTTATGCCAAGTATCACTAGTCACCACCATGGCTTTTCTTTTATTCCTGATCATCCCCATCCGATACAATCCTCCTTCACATCTACCAACACCAATCAAGCTCCTCGTGTGAAGCTTCTGCATGGTACAGAAATCAGGGAAAAAAGAAACCACACATTGTAAGTTACTGGTTAGACGCCTCACAGATAATAAATTGCAATTAAAATCTGGTACGTAAAGAACATTATCAATTTTGGTGCCCCCTTCAAGGGTTGAGTTGCCTCTTCCCTTGACAGGAACTTCCATCCCATTAGCGATGGTAACCGGTGCTTCAAAACCGGTTTCAATTTTATCATTAAGGAAATCGGTTTCATAGGTGATATTATCGGTTGCTCCCGAGTCCATCACCCAATCATCGTCCCTTTTCCTTTTACCTGCAAGATTGGCCGTACCTGGGGCGTCATCTTCCTTATTGTTTACGCCAGAAAAGGTGTTCAAGAAAGTTTGATATTGCTCTTTGGTAAGACCTGGGATTGGACTTGTGTCGGCTTCAACATGTGCAGCTTTTGGACCCTCTCGTTTACCTTTGTTGTAACAACCGGCAAAAATAAGGTAATTCCGTACTGATTAATTAATATGTGATTAACGTAATTAAATGCAATAATGTGTGATTTAATTAGCAAGGCCTTAGGAGATAGCAATTTCCAAATAATGCATAGGTGTGCATACGTTTAATGGTAAAACATGATTGGATCATGTGCGAATAAACTATCCGGTACGGACGTTGGCAATTATCCGGTAATAATTAAATAAACGAAAAGGATCCCGGACACCCAGGATATAAAATAAAGGGTAGTTTCATAAAATACATTGAGTTTTGGAACCCCAAAACCATAAGTGGAAACGTCTCATACAAATCTCCCGATAACGAATAAAGTGCGCGTACCGCACCCGATACGCGCATAACTCATAATTTCACCCGGTAAAAGCCTAAATAACCAATCAACGCTTAAATTAGACTATATTTAAGGGTTATTAAAGGTATTTTTAATGTCCGAATAACGCGTGATTAAAACCCGAAAAATACCCGAACGACACCCGAACGACGGGGAATTAAACTTAACAAGTATTGGGTAAATATTTGGAGTTGTGGACCCCACCCAACCCACAAAGGGGCCGGCCTAGATGGCCTTATTGTGTCCATGCATGTGTTTTTAATAATAATCATCTACAACTCTAAGTATTAAGCATGCATGGGATAAGACAAAGATGTAAGATACACAAGTACAAAAGCATGCAACACTTTGTCCCTCCTTTACCAAAATTTCGGCCCTTGGCCTTAATAATCCAAGACAAAAGCTAATGATCATCACCTAAGTACATGCACATGCTTGTAAGTAAATCTTATATAAAGATTATAAGAGATTACAAAGATTTATCAAGATTTGCAAGCAACCTCCTAATCATACATACATACACGGCACAACACACACACACACATATCATATCTTCACCAAGATCCCAAGTACACATACAATCCTCCATTAAATCTTACATAATCTATGGAAGATTGCATGTGATAATAATATATAAACATGTGTTAATACTTGGAGAAACAAAGCAAATCTCTTCCTCTTTTTCTTTCTTGGTCGTGGGTTGTGTAACAAGAACACACATCTTTCTTTCAAGTTTTAACAACACAAATCACTTCCAAACATTCATCCATCAAAACCCTTATTGTGTGTTTCAAGAGCTTGGAGCTAAACCACTTGGAAGAACACACTAAACCCCTCTCAAATCCAAGGTTTTTGTCTTCCCTAGCCTTGTGCTAGTAGTAAGCTTCTTAACCTTGTTTTTGATTATTATTATTCATGTATGTGTTCTTAGAAGCAAGTTGTACATGAAGGGTTTAAAAGGTGGTTTGAACATAATCTTTAATAGGTTTTACATGTGTAAAATGGATGATTAAAGATATGTAAATAAATCATGGATTTGATGATGATGAAGTAATGATCTTGAAAATATATAAAGTTTACACATACACTAAGTAGGATGGTGATTTGGTTAAGATTTGTGGAATAAACTTGAATGTATTAAAAAGTAGTGTTAATCATCTTAAAATGATCATCTAAGTTATAATATATGGTGGAACATGTTAGAAGTTCAAGAATAAAGAAGATGAAAAATTAAAGTTACTTACTGAGAAGGATGATATTTTGTTAAAATGAGCAAATACATAAAACACACATACAAGTAGTCTTACATATGGAATATAAGACTAACAAAAGTGTTTTGATACAAAAATAACTTGCCAATAAAAAGTTGAATCTTCAAAGTCTACTATTTTGAGTGAAAAAAATGCTAACTTTGGAACTTAGAGTGGAAAAATGCAACATTTGAAAGTTAAGGGACTAATATTGTAACTTTGAAAGTTAGAGGACTAAAATGGATATTTTAGAAACTATTAGTCCAAAAATGCAAGGATGGAAAGTTTGGTGTCATAAGTGTAAGTAATAAATTTCTAAGGATGATTTTGGTAAATACTAGTAGATATACTTGGGTATTTTTATATAAAAGTATATTTTTGAAAATTATAAAATATGGATGATATTAACATACGGATTTTTATAAAATAGAGATTTTATAAAAATATTAAACAAACTTGAGAAAACTTAAACAAAAATGAATACTTTTATATAAATGGGAATATAAAAGTATTGGAAACATTTTTGTAGTTAAGTTGTCAAGTTGGGTTAAAAATACATAAGTATTTTTAAACCTTCCAAGTAACTTGTGTTGGGAGGAAGAAATATGGATAATATTTCTATAAAACACATGTTGGGAAAAACTTGGAGAAATTAACTATTCGAGCTAAGATATCGTACTAAGACGCGTTAACGAACCGTACACGGACAAAACATGAGAAAAATGCCATTGCGGCAAGATAAGAAAATATATATTTTTTTTTAGAAGTAAAATATATATATACATCATGGGTGAAAACTAATAAACACTTTCCTAAGTGTTGAAGGAATTATTCGTGGGAGAAAAATATAACGTAAACAAGTAAGACGTTAAACAAACGTATATACTTAACAAGAAAAATTACACATTTATATATATATGTACGCTCGTCTCGGCAAAATTCTAGTATATCTACTTAATGGGAAAGTAGATATGTGGGGAGGAAAGCCGCGACGAGTAGACAAAGATATATATATATGTGTATGCCGCGCCGACAAGACCCTAGTATATTTATTTGAATGGGAAAATAAATATACGGTATGGTGAGTTGAATCGGGTGTTAAGAATATACAATCGAACGACAAGATCTTAGTATATTTGTTTAAATGGAAAAACAAATGTGCGGCAAAGTGAGTCGGGTCGAGTGTTGAAATATATATTATATCGAGCGATGCGATCTTAAGTATAATTATTTAAATGGGAAAATAATTATATGTTAAGTGAAGTCGAGTCGATGATAATAAGGTACAAGTTAAGGAAATATTAACAAGAGTAATATATAACTTGTAACGCAAAGGGGTAATCTAACGCCAACGAAACCTAGGATACGCGCTTAATTAAACGGGATTTGGAATAACTTGTGGTCGGGAGTTGGGTGTACAACTTGCCAAGGCACATGCACTATAGGGATAGTGACTTATACGTCTAGGACGTTTGTAGGTGCGAGACCCTCTTTGCTATCTGCCTAGTAAGCCAGACAGAGTTTCAGGTGAGTCTCACGGCCCCATTTTAAACTATTTTTACGTTTTCGGGGGAAAGATATGTTAGGGAAAATGTTTGACGGATTAGTTACTTGAGGTGTGACCGCCACTCGGGGTTGAGTCCTCGCCTCTATAATCATTTATTCGAAGTATGAAACCGGAGGAATATTTGAATAGTACTATTGGTGCCTGACAAGGCCCACCCCTAATCGATAGCGTCGATTATGCATTAGTGTATGCCTGGGGTGCATATATTCTGAACTTAAGTCGTAGGATACCGAGTAACGACTTGGAGCGGGGCATTATTATTATATGTCTTGGTTTGATTATAGTCTCAAGTAGAGTATAGGGATTTGCAACTCCTATACATTGTCATAACATGGTATTTCTCAAGTATTCAAGTTTTGGAAACTAAAAACCTGTGAACTCACCAATATATTTATATTGACGAAATTTTAAACATATCTTTCAGGTAACTAAGTGAAGACTGACATGGCGGGCCGGGTCGTGGAATTCTCCTTGAGGCGTCGGATATTTTGTGGGGTTTCACTCTTATTTCCCAAGGCTATGGGATATATTTGAGAAACCTCATCTATTATGTTAAAAACTATTTACTTGGTGTGTAATATATGAACAAGATTTGACGCCTAAATAAATGACCCGTTTTCTTAAATTACTTGTGTTTAGCATTAACCTTGACTTTATGCTCTTGAACCGTCGCGCCACGTGTTTCCGCCATTGTCGTGGTGTGACATTTGTTACCCGGCCACCATTCGGGATATCCAATTTTCTTGAAGCAGCCCTCTTTGTTGTGCCCGTCTCTTCCGCAAAACGTGCAGTGTTCAACCGGTTCAGTGCGCCTCGGATCCTTGCTTATGGTTTTGTCACGTTTTTGAGCTTCGCGACTTCCATGGCTATCTTTACGATTTGGAATAAAAGCCTTGAAAGCAGCAGGTTCGGTTGTGGATCCTTTGTCATGAGATATGGCCCTTTGTCTTTCATCTTCTGCCACAAGATGATAGGCGTTGCTTAGACTAGGAACTGGTTTGGTGGCAAGAATTTGAGTCTTGATGACCGAAAACTCATTGTCTAGACCCATGAGGAACTCATAAAGTCTCTCCTTTTCTTTGGCTTCATTCATTTTTTTTCCAATGTCACAACTACAACCACTACAGTTGCATTGTGGTGTAGGCATAACCGACCCAATCTCATCCCATAGGCTCCTGAGCTTCGTGTAGTAAGCCGAAACGGATGCACCGGATTGCTTCGTAGTTGTGAGAGCATGTTTCAATTCATAGGCTCTGGGTGCGCTCTCTTTTCCAAATCTTTCAACAAGATCATTCCAGATCTCTTGAGCCGTTCCGGCGTACTTCACACTTTCCTTATCTCCTTTTCCATGGCTGTTGTGAGCCACCCTTTAAGCATGGCGTCACAACGCATCCAAGGCATGTACTCGGGTGAGGTCTTCTCGGGTTTATTGATGGATCCATCAATAAATCCCACCTTGTTCTTGGCAAACAGGAAGTTCATCATTTCCTGCGACCAGTCGGCAAAGTTGTGATCGTTTAAAGGATCGTTGACGTGCATTTGTTTCGGGTAGTCGGATGGGTGAATGTAGAGTGGTGAGTTGACATCGATCCCACTCTCATTCTTGTCGGGTTTTTTTTTTCTCCAGCCATGGCGTCGGCTAGATGAGGCTGAGATTTAGGGTATTGATATTCAGAGTTTGGTTAGAAACCGCTCTGATACCATAATCAGATCGAATGGGTTGAAAGGTTTTTTGTATTTCATTGAACAAAAAGGAATACAACTCAAAATATATAGAACCAAAATATGCTAAGAAATGGAAACAAATAAAAGGCCGTAAATATGGAGCTGGGAATATGGAGTAGATTGAGGAGGTAAATGAGGCAAAGATAATGCTCTCCAATACAACTACGATGACGTCACCTCCCACCCATCTAAAGACTCACTTTCTAAATATTATTATCATCATTTACAAGGACGAGGGTTTTGATAAAAGATCCATTGATCAGTGGAAGATTATGTTAGTTTTCATTGATCCATTGGTGGTGGTGGTGGTGGTAGTGAGATCTAGATCGGTTTGTTTCAAAATGAGAATGGGTTTAGGTTTAGAACAGGGAAGATAGGTTTAATTGTGGTTTAACTGTGGTTATGTTAAAATTGACAAGTGTCAATCTCTGGTGGCTTCTTATGTTTCTTATTTTAAGGGGCTTTATACCGTATACTTTCTCTCATTTTTTTGGGTTTTAGCTTGTAGTTTTTAGAACATACGTTATATCATTGTATTTTTTATGTAGTATTGTGTCTTTTTCTTATTTTCATCATTGTGTCATTTTTCAATTCATTGTGTCCTTTTTCTTCAGCATTGTGTTATATTTTTGGACACTGTGTTATATTTTGTGGCTCATTGTGCCATATTTCAAGATCTATTGTGTTTTTTGTATCCTTCTCATCCTTCTCATTTTTGTTACACTGAGTAGAATAACTTGACCCAATATAAGCAGGAAATCGTTTTTTTTTGTAAAAAATTCAAACATCCATTGGATATTCCGCAATTTTGGATATCCGAAATTTTTGGATATCCGATTTTGAACACCGCTACTTTGAGGAAACTTTATAACTTGATTAGGGATGAATACCTGGTACCGATAGCATACATATATTGTACCGAACCGGTACCGTACCAACGATACTCACCTTTCCAGAAACTTGGTATCGATATTTTCAGTACCGATCTCATCCCTATTGATTATGCGGTTGTTTGCGGCACATAACGTGACCTTTTATTTGTATTAGTCCCTGGTCAAAAAAGGGTTGTTCTGATCTATTTACATCAACGATTAATCACGCGTCTAGAACTTTTTAAGTACGTCGCGCCTAGAACGTTTTGGACTTCCCGTGCCATCTTGATTTCAAGACCTATGGTTTTCAAAGTTTTCTAAAATATCGACAGTTACAAAATAGAAAAACAAAAAAAGGGGGAAGACAGAAAAAAGACCAAAATTTTTTCCACAACATCATGAATTTATTCAAATGTAGGATCTGTATATGATCAAAATCGAATTTAAAAATTATATATCTTTTTCTGTCCACGTAGAACATTTAAATCTTGTAAGACTCTGAAGTTCACATTTACTCTTTAACTCTTCTACACTTGCTGCTGTTAGAAACAATAACACTACACACTCACATTGAACAAATAGAGCTTAAGTACAAATGAGAGAGCCAACTGCAACAGGAAAATCCCAACGACAATCAGGAACCACCTTTCACCAGCCGACACGATGTGGTTCCGCAGATTCAGTGCCACAAACAATGCTGACATGACCCCCGCCACACCTGTTATCACCCATCTGAATAGCTCCACCGGGATAACAGATAAGCACTGCATTTAACAATTACAAAAAAAAGGACGAGTTGGTCAGCGGGTCAAAATAGTTGTTTTTTGTACTAATCAAAATTGGTTTGTTCCATATTGTTTACTATCCAAATAAGTAGAGTGTTACACATGATCACAAAATAACAATCTAAACAAATTTGTTTTTCTTTCCATAAATTAATAAATAAGCTTTCTGCATACTATGTATACTGTGGAAGACTTTAGACTAGGGATATGAATTTCTAACACCACTAGAAATTTGGGGGTTTGGGAAATAATTTTAGGTCAACCCGTGAACACATGTAGCTAAACGGGTGTGTTCGGGTGACACGTTAAGGTTTTATATTCTAAAAAAAGTGTATAAGGTCATAACTTAAAACTTTGAACGGGTATTTTACACACATGCTTTACAGTTTAAGCGTAATTATGTTACATATATTTGTACTTTTTTGAAAAAATTGCAATTTTAGAGTGTCAATATACAAAATGAAAACTAAAATTTCAGGTTAAACAGGTCGTACTCTTAATCTCTTATCAACCTGCGAAACACATGTCATGTTTAGTTCATGTTTCTGACACGATTTCAGGTTCGTGCCATGTTCAACCCACGAACACGGCCAATTTAACACCCCTAGTTTAGACCGGTTAATTTTCTAGCAATATCTACTATGTTTCATGTGTTTTACTTTTACTCGTTGTAGATAAAACGTAACACATACTGGTCCATTCACAATCAAAATGGCCACCTCTATTTAATATGATAAAAAAACATAAATGTAACAAAAGAAAAAAAATCCTTACCATTGCAGGAATGAAGACAAAGAGAGAGTATCCGTATAGACAAAACAGCTGGACGAGGGTCGAGGGTGCAGAGAAGTACTTGAGAATCACATACAAACATAGAGGGACGATAAGGACATAGCCATAGAACACACCAGCAGACCATGTTACCAGATTGATATCATAGTTCCACTCTTTATGCTGTAACTTGTGAGCCAAGTAAGTCACAAATGTACCAATTGAAGCGGCTACAAAGATTAAGGTAGTGCATATCCAGAAAGGTCCATACCTGATCATATTTGTAATTAAAGGTTATTATAATTTATCTACAGAAAAAACTATTACAAAACTATAGATTTTTATACTTTTAAGTACATTAAAATTATAAATTAGTTCGATAACTTTAATCTAGTTATTAAGAAATTCTGAAGGGAAATCAACTTACAAATCGGGGTTGTTAGCAGTTTTCTCATTGAAGCTCCCATTAAAAGGCAAAAGGGAATCTTTGATCCTTTCTAAAACATCAGATGTGTCGACATCAAAATAAGGCCGGTAAGCAGCAACTGTGAACATCTTAAACCAACCACCACTTGATGGTGATTCCGGTGAACCAGATGCTGGCTTTGAGAATGTATCTGCAATATAGGTCAATTATTGTCCCTTGAAAGTTGAAGGCAATAAAGGGAAAGTGGTTGTATATTGAGTGTGTATAATTCAGGTGTTATTATAGAATATAGAGTATACTGCTACACATAGATACCTTCTATGCTTCTAGACAACAATAGTTACATTACTAACCTAATAGAAATGCAGGTCTAAAACTTTTGCGATAACAAACTTAAGCTGACATCCCAACAGGTGGTTGTAATTCATGAAATTTACCTTCTTCAGTAACTGCCATTTTTACAGCTGCAATAATGCTTTCAAGATCCTTTTTTGGAAACCCTGTTAACTAGTAGGATCAAGTAAAACGCAGCTTGTGCTGGGCAGGTGGCCTTCAAGGGGTTAAAGGAAGGAAACCGGTCCTTGAAGGCCACCGGTGGAACTTGGATTCGAACCTAAAGGCTAAAACCTTAGTTACCCAAGTGCTTACCATTGCGCCACCCCCCTTGAAGGTTACACACGACTGCAATACTGCTTTCAAGACCTTAACAAACATGACTATGACGCCTCCTATATGAACTTCTGTAAATGTGCGACCAGGTTACCTACTTACCTTAGCAAAGAAAGTTCATGTCAAAACCAGTGTGGTTACACCTCAGAGTTTGGAGTTAGAAGCCCTTTAAGTATTTCAGTAAGCAGGGAAGAAAGTATAGTAAACAGACGTACACCAACGATTATAAACATACGTCTATCCTTGATTGACAATTTTTTTAAACGGCAAACAGCAACCCGAATCACAATGTAGCATAGGCATCTCTCACATGCTGGATTCAGCAACACATAAGAATAATCCTTTACCTACACATAACCCCTAGCCTGTGCCAACTCCACTCGCTTCTACATGCAGTGTTAACTTTCAGCCTATCCACCTTTACTTGAAACAGACTCTACTATTATCACACAAATTCTCTGCAGTCTGTAGACTCTAAAACATCCCATTATGGTGAAGATAAAGGTTGAAGTACAAGAACTAGTGACACCCCCTGCGGCCCCTGCCCTCCTTATGGGTCCAAATTCATAACCAAATCCTCTAATACAACCTGGCATATCAAAAGATCCTATGCCTGAATCTAACATTCTAACATAAATTGATGTGTTGCTAGCCTGAAGGATTTGAAACATGACGCTTGCTATCCAATCAACTTACACTTCAATCTTTGTTACAGCCCTAACATGAGAACTCATCCCAAAAGACCAGTCTAGTGAGCCTAATTTGTCTAATGTCTATAAACCATTAAACGCCAGATTTGTTGCCAATACAACCGATGTGGTAACAGTCTCATACATTGCAATGGTTTCAATCCGTAATAATCTTACAATACCTAGACAAGTAATCCATCCTCCCACTTCTAAACCCAAAAACCAAAAGAAACTAAGGTAGCGTTTGTTTCACGGAATGGAATGGAATCTAGATAGAATTGGAATTGAACAACAACATACAGACAAGAATCTACATTCCAATTCCATCCAAATTTCATTCCATTCTATGAAACGAACACACCTACGTCCAAATCAAATTCTAGTTCCCGCACGAATTCCAATTCCATTACATTTCATGAAACGAACGCTACCTAAAAACGCAATTAACGTAAACTAAAAACATAATACGCATAGAAACTAATCCAACTAGATAAGATCCAAGTCAACTATATAAAGCTCAAACAAACCACATTCTAACAGATTATAATAGATATATAGATATTAAAACACACATACCATCGGCATCACGAGGCGGTCCAGCAGCAGCTGAGATCTTCCCTTGTGCACCAGACGGAGGAAACGTTTGCAAACTCGTATCTGCATCAATAACATTAACAAATTCACTTCTCACTTACAAACAAACAAACAAATCTACATAAAATTAGGTTAACGTGAAAAATCACCGTTAAATTTGACGGTCACCTGTCCTGGAGAATCTGAAACAGCCTGAAATCAATCAAAACATACAATTAGGGTTCAGATCTGATATAAACTTGATAATAACAAAATGAATAATAATAATAAAAAAGAAGAAGAAGAAGAAAGGAAGGAAGGAAGAGATAGATACAGGAACAGATCCAGAAACATTCTGGTTGTCAATGGTTGTGTAATTGCCGGACATCATCTTTTATAATCTCCGGTGATCTCTCGTCGGCGATTAGCTCCGGTAGATCGGATGGCCGGAGGAATAGATCTGAGTTGTTTGATTTTGTGTTATCAGTTGTACGATTTTGTGTAAGGTTATATCGGTCGATGAACTCTATCACGTAATATTATTATCGTTTATTTATTACTAGCTTTTATCCCGGGAACGTCCCGGGTTGAAATATCTAATATGACATAATAAAATATATTATTATTATTATTATTTATTTTGAACAAATCTCTGCCATAAGTTATCATAATCAAATATAAAAAAAACGAATCTCTGCACCAGGGTTTAAATCTAGTGCCATTACAAAATATTATATAATGTCAAATAAATTCGGAAGTTTATAATCGATCATTCTAAAAAGAACTAACATATGGTACTCGTTGGAAAGATAATAAAACGCTCGTTAATTTGGTGTAATTTTTTTTCTTTAAAAAATCTCGTATATAAAAGATATTAACGTTTAAAAATTATGAGAGGAAACATGAGAGAGAAAAATCTAAATTTGTTATAAATCTAGTGCCATTACAAAATATTATATAATGTCAAATGAATTCGGAAGTTTATAATCGATCATTCTAAAAAGAACTAACATATGGTACTCGTTGGAAAGATAATAAAACGCTCGTTAATTTGGTGTAATTTTTTTCTTTAAAAAATCTCGTATATAAAAGATATTAACGTTTAAAAATTATGAGAGGAAACATGAGAGAGAAAAATCTAAATTTGTTTTTAATTCATTTTTTTTTTAAAATAACTCAATCTCTTTTGTTTTTTTATTACCTAATTATCTCTCAATACATGATGCCACATGGATCCTACATGGCATCTTAAGGGGGGGAATGGCCTCATTGAGTGCCATGTAGGATATATCCCTTTGGAATATTATAATATATAGATTTTACTAGATTATACCCCGGGACGTCCCGGGGTTGAAAAATCTAATATGACATATTAATTTTACATATGAAATAGAATGATGCGCTTTACAGTTACATGCATAAAAGCTTCGGGTAGCAGCTAACCTAAAACAATTAAAAATTTATCTCCAATATAAACGCCTAACCTTAAACAATGTATAACTCTAATATTAATATCTAACCTAAAACAATGTATAACTCCAATGCTAATGCATGTTGAAGATAGAATTCATATTTACTGATTTGAACATAATTAGTGACTTGCCTATACATGATTAATGATTTACCTGAACACTTTGTGTTTTTTTTTTTTCTATTTGAACAAAACCCAACAAAAAATAGCCGTTTTTTTTCTCCGTTTTTTTATATATCACTATGGTACTCGTTGGAAAGATAATAAAACGCTCGTTAATTTAGTGTAGTTTTTTTCTTTAAAAAATCTCGTATATAAAAGATATTAAGGTTTAAAAAATTATGAGGAAACATAAGAGAGAAAAATCTAATTTTATTTTTAAATTATTTTTTTCCTAAAATATCTCAATGCCACATGGGATGACACATGGCACATTCAAGGAGGAGAATGCCTCTTTAAGTGCCATGTCATTAAAATGGCTTGGGTTTATTATATGTATAGATTAGATTGACTATGCACCAATTTTATGATTTCTTTTTTTAATGGTTTTTTTTTTTAAACGGCAAACAATTTTCATTTCATCACCCAAATATGTACAATCGAAACAATAGCAAGGTGCTATATAATGAATTGTATCACCCAACCCACGCCCGGAATGGTTCCCATTACATTTCTCTACATTTCATTACATTAGATGTCGAAAGCGCTCCATTTCTCCCAATCGATATTGAAACTCTTCGCTCGATTGTGAATCCACATGAAGGCAGTTGATTTTATTTCGCAAAGCATTTGATCGAGGTTCCAACGTTTACCATTGAAGATCTTGTCGTTTCTTTTTCTCCATATTGTCCAGCAGGTTGCGAGTATGACTGTCTTGATAGCGTTCCGTCTCTTATTCGACATTCCAGCACTTTTGTTTCTTTCCAGCAATTCCCTGAAGTTGTATGCATAGATCGCTGGTATGTTGCACCAAACGTTTACCTTGTGCCACAGATTAGCGGCCACAAAACAGGTGATGAATAGATGATCCGCAGTTTCCGAATGCTCTTGACATAGGCTGCATAAAGTTGATCCAGTGATGATGTTTCTGCGCGCGAGCCCTCTAGTGTTGGCAGACGGTCTTGTTCCGCTCTCCACGCAAAACGTTGACTTTTTTAGGAGCCCATTTAGTCCAGCCGAAAGGATAGTAAGGGACAGCCGAAGACGATAGCATGCGACGACATGAGGCAACCGAAAATGCTCCAGATTTGTCAAAAGCCCAGTGCCAGTGGTCCTGTGTTTCTGCAAGGCTGCTGCGGTTGATAATTTCTTCACATAGACGAAGCTCCTCTCGTTCCTGTACCTGCAAAGGTTCACGTCTCCAAGCCCAACCCCCAACCCAAGTGTTCCCATTTAAGATAAATCTGGCTGCTATAGTGCAATTTTTGTTAGTTTCGAGAGCAAAGAGATTGGGAAACTTAAGCATAAGAGGAACGTCTCCCACCCAGCAGTCGACCCAGAACCGAATACTCGAACTGTTGCCTACTACACCTTTAAAGAGGTCACCGGGTTTAAGGTTAAGATCTTCTAAGTCATTGCCGATTTTGATGATATTGTTCCAGACCCCCGAAATGGCAGCTTTAATGGGCAAGAATGACCATGATCGGCTATTGTAGTGTATAGCATCGATAACTCTTCTCCAAAGACTTGAGCTTTCGATTTTGTAACGCCACCACCACTTCAACAAGAGGATTATGTTCATGTTTCTGAGCGAACCTAAGGCAATACCCCCTTTGTCTTTCGGCCCAATTACCCTTTCCCAACAAACCCAAGAAGTCTTTCGCTTTTCGTCGTTTCCTCCCCAAAAAAACCTTTTTCGAAGCTTTTCAAGTTGGTCAATCACACATTTAGGCGCTCGGAAGAGGGAAAAGTGGTACAAAGGGATGCTATCCAAAACAGATTTTAGGAGGACAACTCGACCACCAAGGGATAAGGTTTTGGATTTCCATTTTGTGAGACGGGCACGGATGACATCGATCACCCCCTTCCAGTGCTTGCTATGACTCATATTTGCCCCAATTTGGACACCAAGGTATTTGCAAGGGAGGCTGCCCTTACAAACATTGATGTCGCTGGTGACCGAATCCAACAACGACGCATGGACGCCAATCCCAAAAAGGTTGGATTTTAGGTGGTTAACCTTAAGACCCGACACAAGATGGAAGCATCGGAGAATACGAATGACATTACGGATGCAACAAACGTCCCACTCACCCATGATGACCACGTCATCCGCATACATGAGGTGTGATATTGACGGCCCATTGTTTGGGAGGGTGATACCTTTAATGAGACCGAGGCTTTCGGCTTTGTTCAAGAAGCATGTCAATGCCTCCATGGCGATGATGAAGATGAAAGGCGACAAAGGGTCGCCTTGCCTGACGCCCCTAAAGCATTGGAACTCCCAAGAAGGGGAGCCGTTGATGAGAACCGAGGCTCTAGCCGAAAAGAGAATTCCCCTCACCCACTTCCTCCAACGTAAAGGGAAACCCATTTGCTCCATGACTGAGTCAATGAATCCCCAATTAATGCTGTCAAACGCTTTCTCTAAATCGGCTTTAAACAAAAAAACTTCTTTCTTAGATTTTTTAGCCCAAGCAATAATCTCGTTCAACACCAAGGGGCCGTCAAGAATATTGCGATGCGAAAGGAAGCCAGATTGATTCTCGGATATAAGGGTCCTGATAACGAGTTTGATACGGTTGGCGAGGACCTTGGAAATGATTTTAGCGATGCTCCCTAAAAGGCTAATGGGTCGGTATTCGTTAAGGGAAAGTGGATCGATGTGTTTGGGTATCAAGACGATGAACGAGGAGGCACATCCACGGCTGATTTCACCGTGCTCGAAGAAATCATCCATGACCTTGACAATGTCGTCTTTCAAAAGGTCCCAGAAATGCTTAAAAAAGGCAAACGTGAAGCCGTTGGGGCCCGGTGCTTTGTCACCCCCGCAATCCCAAATCGCCTCTTTGATTTCTTCAATACCGCCAATGTCGCCGTCACACTATCACACCCAATCAGATTGTGTCACTTCATTCTATCACATTCCATCACTAAACTCATATGGCGGTGTTTGCATTCCTTCACATTTCATCACTAAACTTTTTTTTAAAAAAAATAAACTAAAAACATTACATTTTAAAAAATTAAAACATTAAATTAAATAAAATACAAATTATTACATTAAATAAAATAAAAAACAATACATTACATTAAATTAAAAAAATAACACACTACTAGAAATATAAAACTAAAAAAATAACACACGACTACAAATAAAATAGAAACTACTAAAAAAATACAAACATTAGTAAAAACCTAATAAAATTTTGGGCGTAACATCCGTCACGCCGAAACATGTTGAAAATCAATCCTGACCTCAGCCGCATAGTCAATTTGAGCAAAGCCAACTTGCACATCTTCGGTTTCATTAGGGTTATTATTCACCACTTTTTTTAAAAAAATTTTGAAGCTTTGACACTTAGATTGGAGGTTCGCGTGCTGTGAGAGATTGAATCACATGAATGTTGTGTTCCCCGGACAAGTTGACTAAACTCGGCTAAAACTTTTTTCCAGTTCGGAACGTTGTTCCGACCACGAACACGACCACGACCCCGACCGGTGCTAGTTGATGCGTTATTGTTGTGTACGGTGTCGTACACGATCACTAACGCAATTTCCTCCTCTTGCGTCCAAGTAACCATTGTAGAATGTGAATGATGAGGATGATGAGTTGAATTTGATGATATTTTTTTTGTGTATAGAAGAAGAATTGTGAGTGTGGGTTTCGCGGTATCACAGCCATCACGGGGTGACCACCACGGACCACCCCGTGCGCTCGAAGATGGATTAATTTTGTACCCAAGTGAAAACACGAAAAGCTAAAATCATTAATGTAGTATTTATAAGTGTTTTATGTGGTTTGTACTGTTCTTAATATAAAGTTGTTTAAAAAAAAGTGTCCTTGTGCACACTCAATTCACCATTCAAATCAAAATTTAGTACAAACCTAGTGAAATTATTAACAAAGAAAACTCAAGCTAGTAACTAACCATAAAACTAGATCTATTTTTTGATAATTCTGTTAGATTTACTTCTTTTTTTAGCTACTTTTATCATAATTAATTGTAACCCAAACGGCTTACCTATGAAAAGCGGCTGCAAGAAAAGTTGCTTGACAACAGACGAATGAAGAAGAAAGAAATAATTGTTTGAAAAAATGGCTTATAACAACATGCAGTCAAAAACTGGGTGACTCACCGATGATAAAACGTGGGAACAGCATATTACGACACCTGAAAACCATTAAGAGTTTTTTATTAAAAAAAACATCACTTTAAAGAATAGGAAAAAAACGGCTCCCTACATTACTCAAACCCGGGTCAGACCAAACACACAACAATGCAGCAACCATCTGTACCATAACACTTTTCGTTATCAACCTTAAAACCATTAATATTTAAAGCCTTTCTAAAACTGAGGCATGAACTATTCATCAAAGTTGCAAAATAAACATATAGGATAATTATTAATGATAAGTGACTGTTACCGAAGGTTAAAAATAAATGATACAAATTAAGTACCGATATCAAAGTGTTTGTTTAAGTATATCATAACATTGTTAGGGGGTGGGGGTTAAAACTAACAATTAAAAGGTTATCATAACTTCATAACAATAGATTTGTTCATGTAATAAAACACTCAAAAGACATGTTTAGTTCCAATAAAATGTAACTAAAATCAACACCTTTAGTTTACAAAAGTATCAAAATGTATTTCACATTTTTACATGAATTTTCAGCTAAGGATGTTCATAAGTCAAGTTCGAATAAACCTAGGACCAATTCAGACTTGAGCTCAAAACATTCCCACTAAGCTGAAACTCGAGCTCATACTCATCATATTTACAACTCAAGACAACTCGTAGCTCTACGAATAACTTGTTTTTTTTTAATGACGAATACATACATAGCGCGCACAACTTTTAGCCACATCAGATTTAATAACCGAACAAGAGGCTCAGTTAGATTTTCTTACTAAAACGTTTATACAAGCAACCAACTTAAACTTGATTTTACATTACATGTAAAAACATTTAAAACTAATTTCGAGCATGTTTGGCTCTCCTTATTTCCACCTCCTTATAACTTATAACTTTTTCAAAAAGTTAATAAGTTACAAAAAGTGTTTGGCAAAAGGAAAAGGACTTTTTGTTTAAACTTTTTGTTTGCATTTGATAAGTTGTTCTGGAAATGTAAGGGATGAGTGACTTTTTGAACCTCCTTATAACTTATTTATGGTTATTTACCTACATGCCCTTATTATATCCTTACACCTTCCCTCCTTATACCCTTTTTGGTCATTTTACCTAAATAAGTTAAACCAAACGCTTTTTTTACAAACTAACTTATCAACTTATTGTTTTTTCCCACCACATAAGCTAATCTAAACACTTTTCTAAAAACTCCTTTTTAAAAAGTCATAAGTTAATAAGTCCTTTTAACAAAAAGTCCTTTTTGCATCAAATAAGTTTATCCAAACATGCCCTTCATGTGAGTTTAAAAAAAGGGGAAATGGAATTTAATAATCCTAACTTTGGGGGGTTGGAAGGGAGCAGTCCCAACTTGAAAGTTGTAATATAACGGTCCCAACTTGTCAATGTTTTTATTCTAATGGTCTCAAACTAACCTCAGTTAAGTTTTTCTGCTAACTGCCACCTGGCAGTCCTATGTGGCACAGTATGTCCAGCTGGCAAAAAACGTGGGCCCTACTTTTTTTTCAATTAAAAAAATCTATTAATTATTTAAAAAAATCTTTAAATAATAATAACAAAGGATTTATATATATACACCACCACCAACCACCAACACCAACACCACCACCAACCACCTGCCACCACCACCAACCACCAACACCACCACCACCACCAACACCAACCACCAACCACGAAGAACCCTATTTCTATACTCGATCAATTGACCAATGATTCGAACCTGTTAATCAAATTAATGTTAGGGCTATTATAGAAAAATGAATTCCGAACAAAACCATACTAAATAATCACACTAACCTGTTCGTTTTCGAGGTGTAATCGATTAAAAAGGGTGTTCGGCCACCGAGCATAAAACCAACGAATTGGAGCTTGATTTGGATGTTTTTTATGGGGGGTTTTTTGCACAGAATGGATCGACTTATATGGCTTCAATTCGTGGTATTTATAAATGATTCAATTCGTGGTATTTATAAACGATTCAATAAGTGTGATTGGGTTCGATTTGAAGGTGTTAGGCTCGTTTTTGTCTTTCGGAAATGGTTGTATATTTATAAGGTGGTGGTGGGTGTCGTCGGAGATGGTGGTGGTGGTGGTGAAGATGACGGTGGTGGCAGGTGGTTGTGGTGGTGGTGGTGAGTAGGAGGGAAACAGAAATTTTAAGGTGGTGGTGGGTGTCGTCAGAGATGGTGGTGGTTGACGGTGGTGGCAGGTGGTTGTTGTGGTGGTGGTGGTGGTGAAGATGATGAAGATGATGGAGATGGTGGATAATGGGCCCACCCTTTTTTTACAGATCCACACCTTATGCCACGTAGGACTGCCACGTGTGATGGCAACGTGACACTTAACAGAGAAAACTAACTGAGGTTAGTCTGGGACCAACAAAATAAAAAGGTTGACAAGTTGTGACCGTTATATTACAACTTTCAAGTTGGACTGCTCTTTTCCAACCCCCCAAAATTAAGATTATTAAATTCCATTTCCCCTTAAAAAAAAATTACAAACCACACTTAAAAACCTAAACCCAATTTATACCTTTGCTTCCATGCCAAGCTTCTTTCCTACGCTCTTTATAAAGTCAAATAACAACCTATTGTTCTTCTTCATTAGGGGTTTACCATACTTTATTGTGTTCTTAATACAAGTAAAACAGTTAGGGATCTATCTTTATTCTTTCTGCTAAATTGTGATCAGGGTGTTCTTGATCTTTAACCATGAAACAAGATCAAGAACAAAAGTGCCACGTGTGCAGGTTCTGTAAACAGGGGTTCTCTAATGGAAAGAAGCTTGGTGGTCACATGAGGCGTCATTTAGCATTGATTGCTGCTTGTAGAACTCAAGAAATCATTAATGGTGAAAAGGGTATTCATGTTTATAATATAATGATGATAGTAGCAGAAAACAGAGTAATCAAGAAGATGATCAAGATAATAATAATGGAGAAAAAAGTCTTGTTTTTTATGATGGAAAAGTCAAGAAAAGTCAACAAGAACATGAATCTAGTACAAATGTTTGTGTTTTGAGAATTAATCCTAAAAGATCTTGGAGGGTTTTGGATTCTAGCAAAGATTATGATCCATCAAGAACAGAGTCAATGAAAGATATTGTGTGTGAAAAGCAGAGTATTCAAGAAAATGATCAAGAAATAAATAATGGGTTGGTCAAGAAAAGTCAACAAGAGCATGATTCTAGTACAAATGTTTGTGTTTTAAGAGAGAATCCTAAAAGATCATGGAGGGTTTTGAATTCTAGTAAAGATTATGATCCATCAAGAACAGAGTTAATGAAGAATAGTAGTGTGTGTAAAAGGTGTGGTAAAGGTTTTGATTCAATGAGGGCTTTGTATGGTCATATGAGATGTCATTCTATTAAAAGATCTCGGCCGGTTGATGGACCGGCTTTGTTGGCATCATCAGAGGATGATGATGTTGATGATGAAGTAGCTAGTTTAGTGAGGAACAAGAGATCATGCACAAGGTACAAGGCTGTTAAGCATGGTCATGCTATTAGTGGTTTGAGTTATGTTGGTGATGATGGTTGTTGTGATGAAGTTGAAAAGGGGCTATTTGTTTGATGATGCTTTCTAGGGGAGTTAGGGGTTTGGATAAGGTTAAAATGGTAAATTCAAGTGAAGATGGAGTTGAGGTTACAATGCAGTGTTGTGTATTGAAGAATAAGGCTACAGTGGGTCTCAAACAAGATTTGGTTTTTGAGTCTGGGTCGGGTCAAACGGGTTTGGGTCGGTCTAGGTCAACTATGGGGAAGTGCAAGTCAAGTAAGAAACAAGGGTCAAGTCATCAAGATTTGGAGACGGAGATGCTAAAGACTCAGGACATTTCTCTTGAGTTGAAAAAGATGAAATTGACATAATGTCCGCTTTGCTTCAAGGAGTATGTGTCGGGTCCTCACAAAACAAATTAGTCTAGACCATGTCTCATTTATGTTTGCACTTGATAGATAAAGAATCTCACTGTTAAAAGAATAGAATTGTTGGTAGTTTCTTGAGGTGGTGAACGCATTGGACAATATAGTTGTTGAAAACTATTTGTTTTTATAAAGTAATTGTCTAATGTTATTGATGCAACTCGACGTTTTGACAGCTTTGCATCAACTACTAAAAGCTAATCCTAGACTATGATGCTCGTTTTGATAGATTACAATATAAACGAATCATCAATTCAATAAGTAGAGCTCTAGTCCTCGAGACAAATCTATCGATGTTAAATTATTACGATCTCATTTGAAACAATTTAAATTTTCTATTATCCTGAGAGATATGGCGTGGTAGTAAGATGTGTTTCCTATATTCAAGAGGTGAAGAGTTCACATCAGGTGGATGTATAAGACTATTTAGGAGTATGTTAGTTTGCTATTCAAACATGTGATTAGATACGATGTTTTTCTATGGGTCAGTTAGTCACATGATGGAAACAATACAATCAAAGACTTTTCAACATCTATATCATTGTGAACATTGAATGATACATGGACACCGTTTGCTATAATGGTGTAACTGTGTCGTGGACAAATAACAAACGACTTGGCAAAGTTATTGGAGTTAAGGTGTTGCCCCCCTTTGAGGTCAATAGTTCGATATTGTCTTGGGCAAATGAGAACTGTTAGACATTGTCTTGGGCAAGTGAGAAATGTTATATACCCACATCCTATGTAGTTAATGCGGCCGAGATCTCGGTGAGATCTCAGTGATATATCGGATATCCGTGGTTGAAAAGAATATCGGTCCCAAATATCGGCTGGAAATATCGGTCCCGATAATATCGGCGATATTTACCGATATATCGCCGATATTTGAGTTTTTTGTATCGTTCATCTCACCGATATAATCGGTTTGGCCCTAATCATCAAAATTTAGGTCAAAATCTGACCAAATCAGTAAAGTAGAATGAGTTATTAACTCTAATCGAACCAAAATCGGACCTGCACCAGCCTCCAAAGGCGAAATCAAACCCCATTTAAGAATCAATCAATAGTTGAAGTGAATTTGGAGCTAGGGTTTGTATTTTTTGTATGTATATGATGAAGAAGATAAAAGAGGGAGGCGGCTACTGAACTTGGGTAAGATTAGGTTTTATTAAGTATGGGCATTTTTACATTTAACCCCCTCCATCTTTCACTAGTTTACATATGGTTCCCAAACTTGTAAATGTATATATATAGGGGAGGGTTATCTTGAGAACGCTAAATATCGCGAGAACCGTGAGAACAAATAAGAAAACCAATCAAAATCATTTTTTTCAATACAAACCAAATTATAATCAAAATACAACATTAAAAAACGAATTTCCTTTACAAATAATTCATCTTTTCTTGCAAAAACACTTTCAAATTAACTTTTTACACATGTGTAAATCAAACAGTTTACACATGTACAAACAGTAAATTTACACATGTGTAAAAACAATTTATTTTCGTATACGTTTAAATTTTACGCGTAAATTGTGTTTTTGGGATTGTATTTTAGAAATAAAGATAAGTGTAAAAAGAAATTTTTGATTTGAATGGTTTTAGATGGCGTTCTCGCGGTTCGCACGAAATATAGGTGTTCTCAAATTAACTTTCCCCTATAAAAAATATAAACTTAACTATAAATATACATATAAATTTGTAAAATTATATAATTATATACGTTTTGCAATGACCGATATCCCACCGATATCTCACTGTGAAAACCGATATCCCAAATATCGGTCATTGAGCGATATCCGATATTTTCCGCATCAGCTACATAGCCCACATCTTACTAACATCATTGATTCATTGTTGTTGATGCCAGAGAGATATTTAGGATTACACACTCCACATAGTTTGTAACACCTCACTTATGAAGTGGTTGTCTTTAACCCAACACTTCCCAACCGTCTTTAACCCAACATATCAATACTTAAACCGTTAAGATTTCATCAAGACTTCAGGGAGTTTTCATGTTCCTCAATTCATGTGGTGATTGTCAAAGTATTAGTTTAAACAGTAGGTTCCGTGAGTTTTCTAGTAAAAGTTATCGATAAGTGATGGATTAGGTTGAGTGACTCCTCTTTGCAGGAACCTCGGCCGGTGCTCTTACATCTTTGACAGACTTAACGACGAAAAGAGTAATTATGATTGGCAAATGGATTATCTTATTATTAAGCAACTGAGTAATCAAACCGAAATCCACACACAAAAAAACATCTCCAAGCTCTACACGAGAACTCGATTAGGGCCATAAACATAACTTAGTTAGAAAATATCCTACCAACTTCAAAACAATGACATTAACACCTAGAAAAATACTAGCAAAAACACTCAAATGCTACAATAAAGATAAAATAACTACCTTTGAACAGAATGTTTTGCAGCCTGCTACTTGCTCACCGAGTCAACTCAGTACTCCATTTTTGCTGGCAATGGAGCAGAGAACACAAAACTATCATCTTCATCATCGTCATCTTCTTCTTGATCAGGCTGCTTTTTTTCAGTCGTACGATGAATTCTCGTTCTCAAATTCTTTCTTGGATCCATCTCATTTTCACTCATTTCTGAAGACTCGTCTTCTTCCACTTCCGTTTCCTTCGAAGAAACACCGATTTCTTCAACTTCAACTTTAACCTCTTCGTCATCACCATTACTGCTTCCACTCCCGTCACTCAAAGCCGGATTACGGCTGCTTTTAAACAATCTATAAACATTCCCATCTTCATCAAAGCTCACATTTTTCTTCGCTTTTGGTTGACTTTTCCCTTGTCTTTTGGTCAAATCCGCTATTCTAATTTGACCAAGACCAACTTTTCTAGGGTTTTCAAGATTGAATCTTTCCTCATCAACCTCGTTAACATATTTTCTTTGTTTTTTCAAATTTTCAAGAATTTTTCTTTCATTAATCACAGAATTCTTACTATTTTTACCAAATCTAACATTCTTGACCGTAATCACTTGACTTTCCGTACACATTTCGTCAATCAGCTCCATGAAGCGAATCAACTCTCGACTAATCGAATGCTTACCGTCTCTGATCATTGGATCACTCCCCTAAAAAAAACCTGATCAGATCCTCACAATGCCAACATAATCATTTCTCATCCACAATGACCAATTATTAGCAGAGTATAAAAGCAGTGCAAGTTAGCAGAATATAAAAGCAGCGCAAGTTAGCAGAATATAAAAGCAGCGCAAGTTAGCAGAGTATAAAATAACAGCACAGATGAAAATAAAAAAACCCTGATCAGCGCAAATATCAGAACCTAACAGCAGAGCAGAAATGCGGAATGCCACAGCACAGAAGCGCATAATAGCATTAACAAAAAATAAAAAACTAATCAGAGCACACAGTATCAGAACACAAGTTAGCAGAGCACACAATATCAGAACACAAGTTAGCAGAGCACACAGTATCAGAACACAGCAGCAGCGCAAGTTAGCAGAGCACACAGTATCAGAACACAACAGCAGCGCAAGTTAGCAGAGCACACAGTATCAGAACACAACAGCAGCGCATAATAGCATGATAATAGAAGAAAAACTAATCAGAACACAACAGCGGCGTAAGTTAGCAGCGCATAATAGCATGAAAAATAAAATAAAAAAAACTCTGATCTGATCTTTTAACAATGCCAACACAATCACTTACTATTCAGTATTCACAAATCACAATCACAATCACAACCAACTGCTAGCAGCGCAGGTTAGCAAAGCACAGCAGCAGCGCAAGTTACCTGAATGGAATCGAGCTTGACGAGCAAACGCATGGACTCACGAGATATGGCTCGAGCATCGAAGTGGGTATTATTAGAAACAGAAGATTTGAGGTTATTAAGAGCAGATTTGATGGAGGCAAGATGTTTAAGGTGGCGAAGGGTAGCGGATCTCCGTACAAGGAAGGCTCGAAAGTGGGTCTGGATGGTACGGGCGGCGGCGTCCACGGAGGGAAGACGACGACGGTGCCGGAGAGCGGTTGCGGCGGCGAAGGAGGGAGGATTCGAGGGCGGCGATGCGGTGGATAAGGGAGGAGACGGTGGGGGTTTCAGGTTCTTGAATATTTTGTTGGTGGTAGTAGTTATGGAAAAGGTCGTGTTTTTGGTGGAGTTGAGGGAAGGGGTGTGGGGGTAGTGGTGGTTGTAGTGTTGGGTATGGTGGTGTTGTGGTGGCGCGTGGTGGTGGGGGTGTGATAGAGGTGGTGGTGGTGGTGGTGTAGGATAATAAGTGGTTGTGGCAGTGGTGTAACACGTGGTGCAGTGGCAGGTGGGGGTGGGGTGGGGGTGGGAAGGCAGTGGCATTGGTGGTGGTGGGTGGCCATTGAGATGATCGGAATCTAAACTCTGGGGAAAGGGGTTAAGGAAAAGAGTGAAGTTAGGTTTTATTGAGAAAAAAGGATTCTTTCTTTCTTGGAGTTTTGTCTCTTTGTTGCTTTTTGTTTTAAGATGAGCTTGGTAAGAAGACCGTTGTAATCATCAAATATTCTTTTCACTATTTTGGACGACATACTACCTAAACCTATATTGAACGCTCCAGCTATTCACACCCTCACCTTCTATTTCAACCCCTGAGAAACGTCTCGCTATGATTAAAGTGACGCGCTTCGGGTCAAATCAACAAGGGGGTACAAGGTGGCAGAAAGACCTGAAATTTTGATTTAAAGCGCCTCGCTATGGCCTACGGCCAAAGCAGGGTGCTTTGAACCAGTGGTTTAATTTGGGTTGTTTTTTGATGTTTTAAAGTGTTTTTTTTTTTATTTTTTTTATTTATTTAATAAAATATCAATATAGATATCCACCCCACACGTGGTAAGGCGAAACCAGGTCTTATAGAGTACACTCATTCGAACAAGGTCTGCATGAGTATTATTAATAAAAGAGAATGTGATGAACAGGAAGCTGTACAAGGTCTTAGAGAGTACACTCATTCGAACAAGGTCTACATGAGTATTATTAACAAGGTTGTAGAAGGCGCTAGGCAGGCGGTGGGGTCTAGCCTGGGGACTAGTCTGGACTAGGCGAAACTAGGCGGAATTAGGCGTTTTGTAGTTTTTATACGTATTTTGTATATATACTCACAAATTTATATGTATTTAAATTTAATTTTATACTTCTTACGTATCAATTTACAAGTTTAAGGACCAAATGTAAACTTGTGAAGATAGAGGGGGTTAATAGTTAAAATACACAAACTAGCTTTACACTTTTTAGGTAAAACTTATAAGTTTAATGACTAATGTAAACAACTAAAAGATAGAGGGGTTAAAATGTTAAAATTTTAAACTTTATTTAAAACCCTAAAATGCCAAAACATGTTATCAGCCGCCTCTTTTTCATCTTCCTGGTTCACTCTCTTAGTCTCTTCCCATCCAAAATAAATCTGATTATAAAGAATACCAAGAAATGGGACTTATGAGCCCAGTATACAAATCCAACAACAGGACCACCATTAACGTACTTTCCATCACAATAAAGTCGTTTACTCTCTTTTTCTTGCATATTCCCGGCAGAAAGCTTCACCGGCGTCGGAGTTCCAGCGGAGGTCGCTATTTTGGTAAGTAAAAAAATTTAAAAAAACCACCGCCTAGGCCCGCCTAGGACGCCTAAGCCCGCCTAGGACCGCCTAATGGCCGACTAATGGCCAAAACGCCCAGATCTTCGCCTACGGGCTTATTCCTATATTGGTGGCCGACTAGGGACTAGGCGGCGCCTAGGCGACCGCCTAGCCCGCCTTTTACAACCTTGATTATTAATAAAAGAGAGTATGTGATGAACAATAGATTCAGGAAGCTGTGAAATCCGATCCATCTCTACACTTAATTTCACGAGCGAACTACAAAAACATTATTATAAGAATTATACAAACAGTGACAAAACATTATTATTTATTTATTTAATTATTGTAAAAAAAATTTAAAAAATTTATAAAAAATTTAAAAACAAAGTAAGAACCCTAATTAAACTATCATTAACAACACTAAAAGTGTTTATTTTTTTTTTTTATTCATTACTTCCGGGAAAGATACAACATTAATCTTCGTTATCCTTTATCATCTCTAATATAACTTTCTAGATTTTAGCCTAAAATGAAAATTCAATACTTTCGGGAAAGATACAACATTAATCTTCGTTATCCTCTATCATCTCTAATATACCTTTCTAGATTCTACCCTAAATGAAAATTCAGTACTTCCGGGAAAGATATAACATTAATCTCCGTTATCCTTTATCATCTCTAAGAATTCAATTCCTAACAACTAATGTGACCGGTCCTTGCTCTCTTCCCAAAGTACTAATGAAGACCTTGATCTGCAATATTTGAAAATTATCATTTCTTGACATGCTTGGTAACAGAGAGGAACACTTTCTTCTTTTGTTGTACAATCTTTGTTCGTTATTAATGTTGTTCTAGTTTTTTCTACTTTTAGAAAGGTTTTGAGAGAGAATGTGGTTGTTCTCGAATCTCAGTTAGGCTAAACTGTTACTAAAATGTGAAGAACTTGATCTTCGAATGCGGTATGCGCGTTAAATTTCATTAAATAAGTGAAAAAGGCGAATTGGTGAAACTTTGTAGAGGCCTATGTTCTACGGGAGGTGAGTTGGCAATCAAGGGATCCGCTTGGAGTCTAAAGCTCTGCGTGTCATCTTGGTCGAACTCATGTTGCAACATTCGTCTCGTGCGTGTTATGCAAGTCCTCGTCTGATCCACAAAACAAACCCATCATCTTGAAGTGTTTTACTATAGCTATTTTTTCCCTGGTTTACGAAGAATGGGTTGAAGGTGTGTGTTGCAAATATAATAATAATGTAAATAATAATAATGTAATAAGTTATGGTTTCGAACGGTGGTTTCGTTGTTTTATGAAGGTCCATACAGAGTTCGTTGTACTGGTTGCGGAAAGAAATCAACAGTCGGACCGACACAATTTTCATCTTATAAAAGAACATACACACAATCATGCGAACCATGATTAGAGATTTAAGTTGTGATAAACAAAGATAATAGGAAGAAGATCAAAGCTCCAAAAGCAAGTGTGAAGATCAAGAGAAAGAAAGTAAAAGAAGAAGATGAACAGTGCTCCAACATAACTTGCACCGGCTTGAGATATGAGCTTGATTAGCTTAAATCTCTCTGATCCATGGTATCCACTTTCACCTGAAGCTTTACTTTCCTACCTCTGTTTTGAATTAGTATACAGAGAGCAAACCAACGAACATCATTCAAAATTTCAAATTCCCGCTAACCTCTGCGCCATCATCGACTACAGCAAACCAAAGATTTTCCTCCACGACATCCTAATAGGCCTCTCTTTATATCACGGTATGATTTAAGGTTCCAACTTTTGTTTTGTGTTGCTTTTTAATAATAAGTTTTGTGTTTATCAAACCCAACGACAAAGTATAAAGGCTGAACACTAGTATAATGAAACAAGGGTTCCACTGAAAAACACCAACGATCAATTAAACATTTCGAAACGCGCCAAACAGAGTCCGGAAGTCCAGCATATCGATTAGACATGCAAAAATTGTATTTTGAAAAAATATGGGTATCGAATGTATAGTCCGAGTACCACGTACCGAAAAACACAAACCGAAACGCCTCAAACAAATTTTTTTGGGTTGGAAACAACTTAAAAGAATTAAAAATGCATTATAAATATTTTTTAGTCAATAACAAATATTTATAAAGAATTAAAACAAATTTATTTTTAAAAAAAGCCTAAAGCGCCTGGCTATGGTCAAAGCGAGGCGCTTGAAAGGTTTGATTAGACACATGCGCCTCGCTTTGACCATAGCCAGACACTTTAGGCTTTTTTTTTAAATAAACTTGTTTTAATTCTTTATAAATATTTGTTATTGACTAAAAAATATTTTTAATGCATTTTTAATTCCTTTAAGTTGTTTCCAACCAAAAAATATCCGTTTGAGGCGTTTCGGTTCGTTTATTGCTCGTGTGTGTTTTTCGGTAGAAACATCCAAGTTTGTACAACTTTCATAAATCATTGTACGTGGTGCTCGGACAATACATTCGATACCCATATTTTTTTAAAATACAATTTTTGCATGTCTAATCAATATGCTGGACTTCCGGACTCTGTTTGCCGCGTTTCGAAATGTTTAATTGATCGTTGGTGGTTTTCAGAGGTACCCTTGTTTGTTTATACTCGTGTTCTGCCTTTAAACTTCGTTAGTGTTTTTTGGTAGAAAGGAACTAGGTTGCAAATATAATAATAATGTAAATAATAATAATAATAATAATGTAATAAGTTATGGTTTCAAGCAAGTAAAATTCAGTTGTTGGACATTGTGATCGGGTACGGAGGAAGTTGTTGTCGGAGAGATATCTGTCAACGATGAAGGCAACCTGAAACAACATATAAAACCTGTCTGGAACTAGGTGTTACCGGAAAATTCACCTCTACCGATGTGAGGGTAGTCCATTGGTATTAATGGCAAAAGTGATTGTAAGGAAGAAGAAGAAGTGTAGGTTATATAATGTGGCAGAGAATGATCAGGTGTAATTAGTTTCTTGCAGCAAGATATGTGGCTTTAGTCCTTTACGCAGGTTTTCCAGAGGGTCACTATTCATATATAAAGAACATTAAATATAATCGGTTTCATCTTGTTTCTTGAGTTGAACTTTCCATGATCTACCTTTATCATCTCGGAGAGATATCTGTCAACGATGAAGGCAACCTGAAACAACATATAAAACCTGTCTGGAACTCCTTCATGGAGAATTCCTATGGAAGTTGCTATAATAGTTAAACAATTGTTCATGCAAGCAAGTAAAATTCAGTTGTTAATGAACTAACAACTTGCCCTCGTACACTTGTAACAGTAACGATTGCTAAAGCTAGAGAGGTTTTGCTCACTGAAGTTCCTTATGAATGATGGGGATAAACCATTCGGAACAGTAACGATCGCTTTACAATGCCGAAAACGACCAATTACTTATTTACCTATGGTTATGGTGCATGCATTATCTTCGATGGATTTTTCAATACAAAATGACTTAAGAACTAGATATGTGATTCTTAAAGATGATAAAGGTAGATCATGGTGGTGGTGGTTCCATTGGTATAGAATAATAATAATATTGTGTCGGTGTTAGGTACTATGCATTGTCACAGAATGTCCAACAACTGAATTTTACTTACTTGCATGAACAGTTGTTTGCAATTGTTTGGGAATATATTTTCTGAATGAAAAATCTATAACTTTTGCTTATTGGAATCTTGTACAAAATCATCTCATTCCATGTTCTCCATGTCCATACCTTGTTTCAAGTACTTTACAAATCTATAACTATACTAAGACGAAGGATATGAAAGTCTTAAGCCCTAACTAAAAGCGCCAAAATCATAACAAACAAACATCTTATATCGAAAACATGAATATAATAATATTAATAATAAATAAATAAATAAATAAATTACAAAGAGATTTAGGCAAAGTGATCAAAAGAACGAGAAGACCTAGAAGTCTTGAAGACCAAATGTCTTTTGCAAAACACTTGAAACAAGGTATGGATATGGAGAACATGGAATGAGATGATTTCGTAAAAAGATTCCATAACTGAACAGTTACTTTGCAAAAAGGTAGACCACACCACTAGACCACTGTTCAGTTATAAATTTTTCGATCAGAAAATAAATTCCCAAACAATTACAAACAACTGTTCATGCAAGCAAGTAAAATTCAGTTGTTGGACACAGTTACTTTTCAAAAAGGTAGACCACACCACTAGAACATTGTTCAGTTATGGATTTTTCGATCAGAAAATATATTCCCAAACAATTACAAACAACTGTTCATGCAAGCAAGTAAAATTAAGTTGTTGGACATTTCACATTTGTGTGAGAATGCATAGTACCTAACACCAACACCACACACGATATTATTATTATTCTATACCAATGGAACCACCACCACCATGATCTACCTTTATCATCTCTAAGAATCACTTCTCTAGTTCTTAAGTCATTTTGTATTGAAAAATCCATCGGAGGATACTAGAGTGATCGTTCCCTCAACACATGCTTTGTCATCAAAGTTTCCAACCACTAAACTAGCCCCATCCTCTACTACCAAGAAGCGCCGGCCTTGTTTGACATGGAGAATTCCTATGGAAGTTGCTAAAATAATTAAACAAAAGCTGAAATGGATGGATCATTCGTTAATTTCGTGGCATTTGGTGTGGACATTGTTTGGTTTTACAGTTTGTATCACGTTGGTTTGACTGGTTAATTTCTCATTTGAGAGTTGGGTATTAATTCAATTACAAAGGAGTATGGAAAGTATTTGTTAGAGACAATTAGTTGTTGTTTCTTTTTTCTGACTAAAACTTGATTTTAGGTAAGAACATTATGGATGATGATGACAACTTCTCTCCAAATTCTGATTGCACCGAATCTAGTCTTCAAGGTCCTCTTCATTTTAACTAATGAACAACGATGGTATTGTGTCTGCGTACGATTTTGTTTTCCCTCCCATTTCTCCATCCTATTAAATTTGAATTGGAATTGGAATAATTGGTAGTTCGGTTGAGGTGTCGGGTGCGTTGTAGTTCGGTTGAGGTCTCGGGTGCGTTGTAGGGAGTGGACAAACCGAGGCCTAAGGTGAATCCGTTTGGTGATGCTAAACCTAGAGAGGTTTGCTTCAGGAGAAAGGTGTGGATTATCGGAAGATTGATTTTAGGAATTATTTGAGAATATATTTTTTGATCAAAGGATCCATAACTGAACAGTTATTTAGAATGTTCCTGATCATTACAGAAGTGGAACAATCATCTAGATGAAGAGGAATAATCTCTTGAAACGTATTACAAAAAGAAAGGGATAACGAAGATGAATGTTGTATCTTTCCTGGAAGTACTGATCAATAGAGATGATAAACCATTAGGAACAGTAACGATCGCTTTACAATGCCGAAAACGACTATCATCAATCTGGTTTAGGAGGAATGGTTTGAAGGTGTGTGTTGTATGTATAGAATGGTGAATTATTGTAGTGTGTTAGGTATATGATGGAAGAGTTTGAAAAGAAATAACACAAGTCATTCTTTAATGTTGTTTATAATTAAAAGGAACTAGGTTGCAAAGGAATTTCAGGTCAGTCAAACGTTTTGTCAAAAGAACATACTTGAAATCAACGGGAAGGTAAACAAAATCGTGTAATTTTCATCCATTGTTAGCGCCGATCCGACTGCTGATTTAAAGGCTGAACACGCGTATAATGAAACTATCAAGAATCGTAATTAGTAAAACAAATGTTCATGCAAGCAAGTAAAATTTAGTTGTTGGACATTGTGATCGGGTACGGAGGAAGTTGTTGTCGGAGAGATATCTGTCAACGATGAAGGCAACCTGAAATAACATATAAAACCTGTCTGAATTCCTTCATGGAGAATTCAGTAATTTCAGGTCAACCAGACGTTTGTCAAAAGAATTTTGTACTATACATTCTCACACAATGTCCAACAACTGAATTTTACTTGCTTGCATGAACAGTTGTTTGGAATTGTTTGGTGATGTAAAACCAGGTCACACCTGTACTAAGTTTAATGTCGGAGAAGAAAAAAGAACATATTTGAAATTTCACACCCGCCAAGGCGGAAACGCGAGGTGCGACTTCGAAAGATTTCCAAGCACAAAAGGTCACACGAGCATTAATTAAAATAAGCGGTTAGTTCATTTTTATTTTGTTGTTTATGTCAGCTTGGACCAAGTAACAAAATCGTCCCTCTTGAACGACCAATACACATCAAATATTTATGGTTAGTTCATTTTTTTACTTTGTAGTTTATGTCGGCTTTGACCAAGTAACAAAAACCCCATGATCTGTTTGGTTTTTGTGACCATTTGATCGATCAATTAATCCATGTTTAGGCTTAGGGTTCGTCAGTTAGGCTAACCGGGAACAGACTCACGTTTTTAGTTATGTTATATACGAATCGAAGTTAACAAATAACCAGGAAGTAGCAGCAGAGCAGATGGTAGGAGGTTTGTTTGCTAAGGTTCTAACGCTTATTATAACAATGTCATCCAATTAATCCACAAAATTGATTAAAGTCATCTAACGGTCATAAAAACTTCTTACCCTTCTCACACAAAACACCATATATATATATATATATATTAGGATTAGAGTAAAACATAAAACGACAAAATAACTTTTTATATATTTTTTTAATTTTAGTTAAGTTCATCTTATTTATGTTACATATATTTAAGAAAATCAAATGTCCTTTTAATTATTTTAAATACCTATAAGGCTCCAAAAATTCCAAAATTTTATAGAATCATGTTTATACCCAAAAGTAACATTTTACATATTTTTATTTCCGAAAATATATTTTAATCAAATTTAATGTATTTTTCTTGTTTTAATCATATATAATTCATTACAAATTCTTATTTTGGACTGATCTAACAATCTGGAACAATCCTCATGGAGGAATTTGGCAAATTAAGAAATGACCCTGATTTTAATGTTGGTATTTAACATAGTTAACAAACTGAACGGATTTAGCACTAAATTTTTAACCTCAGTGGCTCAGGTGTCAAAAATTCTTATTTTGAATGGATCTAGCAATATTGACCAAACCTCAGGGACAAAATATTTAATCATTTACTCTATTGAAAATTTTTCATCTCTTGCAAATCTAACCTATTAAAATTGATTTTCTTTCTAATTCAAAAGTCTATATCCTTTCCAATGTAACCACTTTGATTTTTTTTTTACTTTTAACCCAAAGCTTTTCACTTTTTGCAATTTAACTACAACACTTTTTTACTTTTAACTTTGGTCTACTATTCATTTTTCGTAATTTTTTCTTTTTTCGTGTTACGTTTCGTTATGCAACGTGCGTGTGGAGTTCAACATTTTAAATGATGTTAGTTAAAATTAGCCATTTGACATTAATGTAGAATCAATTGAGTTGGTATTATGTCTAGTTAATACGCCATAGGTTCGTTGTCAAAGCACCTAGGAGGCGCATAGGCCGAGCTCGGAGCCTAGGTGCAAGACGCATAAAAAACGAGGACTTTTTATAATTAGGCGCATAGTATAAAATACAGTTTTTAGGGATTTCAGAGATGTTTTAGGCTTGTTTAGAGTTACTTTATGATGTTTTAGGGTGTTTAGGACTTGTTCATGACTCATTTAGGATGTTTTAGAGGTTTATGCAACTTTTAGCCTGAATTGGCCAGAAATTAGCCTGAAATCAGCCCTGATAGTGCGCCTTAGTGCCTAGGCGCGCGCCTCACAAGGCGCAGCGCACTTGGTGCGCCTCGAGCCTAGGCACACCAAGGCGCGGGCCTAGGCGCGCTTTTGACAACTATGGTATTAACTAGTATTTAGGACTGCACGATGCGGTAAGACCATTAAAAAATTAAATCATCGAAGCTCGTTGCGATATATTAATGCGCAAAAATAGATCGAAACGTAAAATATTGAAAATAATAATCAAGTCAAGCTACGACCCGTGTGTTATGACGAAGCCGTTAATCTAGGAAAAATAAAGGTAAAAACGTTAAACTACAAACACACTTTACAATGAGCTAAGTCGCAAAAATATAATATTTTTTAAAATATGAAAAGTTTAGTGGAACAAAGTTTAAAGTGCATTTTAGTGTATTTTGAATTTTTAAAACATACTTTATGAATAGCATATGTGTAAAAGATGTCTTTTAGTGTATTTTGTCTTTTTGGTATGATTTTTTTTTTTGTTTTGGAATAGTTTTTTTAGGCGTATTAAACTTTAGGATTTTTCATTTTTTGTAAAAAATTTGTTTGTTTTAATAATTCTACATATCGACTTCGTCTACGTTTAATGTCACAAAAGTTACTTGTTGTTTGAAATTAATGTTTTGGTTTTACGTATTTTTTGGATTCGTCATCGTTCGGTTGCTACCTATCATTATTTTACTCCTGCCCGCAAGACTGGTAACACGGTTTCACGCCCCCCCCCCACCCACACCGCAACAAGGGGGGGCTTAAGAGTAGTTTAGATACCAAAAAAAAAAATTTTCTGCCAAAAAGGAGGCCCCTGTAAATTTTCTTACAGACCCTGCGGAAGGGAGATCCACCCTGCGACCAGCAGATCTGCTTGTCTTTGGTTGGGAGAGGGGGAAACATGCTTGCGTGGACCTCACAGGGGTATCTCCTTTGGTTGGGTTAAGGGAAACAGGGTTTGTAGCTGGGCAAGCATCGAGAAAGCGGAATCGAAGAAAGTAGATAAGCATGCTAAGGCTTGTGTAGAGAACCAACATGTCTTTATCACTTTGGCCTTTGATACCTTTGGCTCCCTAGCGCCAGAAGCTATTCGTTTCTTGACAGGGTCCAACGGGTTGTCCACAGCAACAGTTCATCTCCAGGGGGTCAAGGATTTGTCTTTGGTAGACTAGGTTTCGCTATTCAAAAAGGGGTGGCGGCGCAGCTTGTTGCCCGTCTACCTTCTATTGTGATGTAACTTCCTTATTTTGTTTTAATGAAAATATAATCACAAGATTATCTAACTTTTTATTAATAAAATGAGCAAATTACATAAGTATAGTAGGTAGGCGGGCAGCAAGTTGCGCCGCATCCCTTTCTGGATAGAGGACCCTAATCTAGTGAAAATAAATCCTCGCCCCTAGAGAGTCGACAAGTTGATGTGGACCACCCACTGGACTCTTGTTAGGAACCTTATCGTCTCCAGTGCTAATGAGCCGAATGTGTCAAAGACCAAAGGGACAAAAGCATGTTGGTTATCCTCGCACACTTTAGCGTGCTTTGCCACCTTGTTTGACTCTGCTCTAAGGAGCGTTTGCCCAACCACGAACCCACTCTCCCCGAATCCGCTAAAGGAGACACACCCGTAAGGTCCATGCATGCGTGTTTCCCACCTTTCCAACTAAACACTTGCAGGTCCATCGGACGTAGAGTGGACCCCCTTCTGCCGGGTATGTAAGAAAGTTAATTGGGCCTCTTTCTTTGCTGAGATCCGTGCTCATCTAAGAATATGCATTAAACGTCTCGAACAATATCGTGTCTATACTTAAACCCCGGTAACTCTCTACAATGGACCGCATGCTCCCCATATTTATCAAATCACGCTTTACGGCAAACCGGACATGTTTCGTCATCCGGGGAAAATGAGGATCATCAAACAATATTTAAGGATTGCTCTATACTCCACCGCTGACATTCGTTGCCCCAGTCCTTCGATAGAGATAACAGTTAGGAAATCTTTGGCATAGGGCCTCTGTAAGCATTCCATGACAGCTTTCTGGCGTGGGGTCAAGCATAAATCTTCCCCCAGACTTCGTGCGATTTGATAATAAAGAGCATTCGCCAAGGTGTTCTGTGGCTTTTGGGGGCGATGTCTTTATTTGTGAAACCGCCAAGATCAAAGTCAGGAAGATGTTCGTGTATGCGTTCAAAGTGCAAACAAAATCCGAATCCGTGTTATCAACCCCGCTGTTACGTAAAATATGGTCTTGCAAACCCCAGGATTGAAATCTGGACGCCACAAAGGCGTAAGTGGCCACATCCCAGGCTAAGAGAAGGTCCAACCCACATGTCGCATCAGTAAGGTTGCGACCCGCCACTAGAGGTCCCCAAAAAATCCCCCCCCCCCCCACAAACAATATCTTCAATTGCCTCCCGGAGGCCTTTTATCAAAATATGAGACAACACTGCCTACAAAGGGGGGTTGGCATGTTCGCAAGCCGAAGAGCTACTTTACGACCCCATACAGGATATGAGCAGGAGGAGCTCGCTTTGAGGATCCCACAGACGTGGGAGCAGCCCCATAGGTCCACAGCCTGTGATGCCCTCTTAGCAGATAAATCACAGATGAAGTTTGCATCGCGGATGACTACCCCTCCTAGCAGCTTGACACATCTCTCAGGTCGTCCAATATCACTAGGGAACAGCCCTTGCCTAACCTTCACCCATCGCAGGTTGGCAAAAAATTTCTATTTTCCTGATATTAAGGTTGAGCCCCAATTGGCATTATAATTGGCTTTTTTTTTATTAAAAAATTATATTTTCCTGATATTAAGGTTGAGCCCCTGGCCTAACCTTCACCCATCGCAGGTTGGCAAAAAATCATTTTTTATCAAATTGGCTTTTTTTTTATTAAAATAGGCATTTTTTATTAAAATAATCAGTTAACTAGGCTAAACGAGTTGATTAACTGACCTTAATCATACACATTTACTATTTTACTTTTATTCTAGTTTAAAATAGAGTGGCGTAATTACATGTCTACAATTTAATAAAAATGATTAAACCATATCAACCTAAACACGACCAATTTATACATACAAATATATCCGTTAAACAAGTCAACCCGAACCCGAGCATTCAAATTTGGTCAACACCACCTTAGTGCAAATTCCCTCTTTTCATCCATCATCTCCCTCTTCTCAAAACAACAATGGCACCATCCGATCCTTCCGTACAAATTGTGGCTGAAACTCACTCTTCAGATTCTCCCTATTTCTTTCTTAATATAGATATGGGAACCATGTTTTCCTCCTTCTTTCCTCCTTGCTATCGATATCGTTCCCTACCAAAAGTCCTCTTCAACCGGTCCAAAAATCGTGACATATCTTATTATTACGATTTTTGGACCATTTTTTTATCGATCAATTCGAGTTTTATGATTCGGTATCACCAAGGATTGATGGCAAGTGTTGCCAACTCATTTCAACTCGAACCGGTACACATATATTTCAATCGTTTCCTCTTTGTTTCCTCAATGAACCGTACCCATGCACCGTTACTATTTTTGGCGATTTTTAGGATTGTTACTTTCGGCACCGTATATGAATTTGAATTGGATAATAAATTTGTATAATTGTGTTCCTTTTTGCATGGAATCAAGTTGCACGTTAGATTCATATTTTATAAGATTGTGTACAAATAGTTTTTTATTAAATAGTTGCTTAGGTGATCATTGAGATATATTTGTATAGAAATTAAGATTTAATTTTTTGTGTATGGATAGATTGTAGAGAACACTTTTTGATTAGGATGATCATGTATCTTAATTAATCGCATGGTTAATCTGGAAATAAACAGTTAGAATGCTAACAACTAATATAGCAACTTAGCCAATATGGTTATAGATGAAGGACCCGAACGGTTAATGTAAAAAGTAGGTGATTCGGTTTAGGTTTCATATGGTGGCTTAGAGACCATGAGGCGGGTTCGGCAAGCATGAGTCGGCTTAGAAGCCTAATCGGCTACAACACCCCCTTACCCGGCTAGTAAAATCTGCTAGCTCTCGTCGAATGAACCCTCTCTCACAACTCTCTCTTCCACTACTCTCTCTCTCTAAAGAAATTTTAGGCTAGTTTAGGATACTTTGGTGTTGAAATGACGTGACACAGTGAGATTGATACACTTAATTAGGCTTGATCGACGACTTGAAGCCTAAGGTGCCCCATCCACTAGATCAATAATAATTAACTAGTGGGAAAACCCGTGCGTTGCAGCGAGACTGTTAAAAAGAATAAAAATAGGCAAAAGTATTGAATCATGCACATGCGTGGCGGTGAGTTCACTCACCATATTAGAAAAAAGTTAAAAATTATCATAGAAAAAGATAAGTAAGTCGAAACCGTAACATAATCACGTAAAAAAGGAATAAAAAACTAAAATATACTTGTATATTATCACACACAATTCTCTTTTAAACGAAACTTACATTCAAACGTATATAAAAATAGAACCAATAAAAAAACTTCGCTTTTCTCCATAACATAAGTTTCCATTTTCAATCCTTTCCCCCAGGGTATTAAGAATACAAAATTTTATAATGATATTTGGATAGCACAAATTATTAAATAATACTTATCTAGCTATCAAACATCCAGAGTTTTTTCTATTAATAATCATTCAACTAAATTATAACGTATTAAAATCATCATAACAATTCGATAACACATTTTCGCATATTACAATATGTTAATATTTTAGTTTATTTAATTAAATTGTTTTAGTAGATAGATATGGGAAACGAATTGAGAAGTTGTTTAATTTTCTAACTTGAGCGTGCTTACAATTAGTGGTTCGGTGGAGTTAGATATAAATATTGCCATGCAGTTTTGTTACAAAAATTATAAAAAGTGTGTTTTGTTTTATTGGTTCGTGCTTACGAGATCGTAAGTCACGGCTTTGTGAATTTAAAGTTTACAATATATTCTTGGAAACAACTCACACTTTTGCTCACTAGTATAAAATTAAGCTTTTTCGTCCGAAAATTTTACACGTATTGAGTCCAGCTCCCTCCATTTTAAGGGTCCTATGACTTTCGACCCCCATAGGAATTTCTTTCAAGCTCCGCCATTGCATGTAGGTATATCTATTGTGGAATGATGATTGTTTTGTAAACCTTTAAAGACTCATGAACATGTGTCACAACTTATATGGAAACATAACCAATCTGCTTATGATGGATTGTGTATCATGGTAGGATTGGATGTACATTCTTGAAAAGGACTCATCGTTTGAACCGGCCTGAATTGACTCAACGACTTACCTTTATGTATAACCATTCTAGAATAATGATTGTGTTATTTCGACTTTTCAAGACTCAAACATTTATCCATTGTAATGTGCTTGTACAGGTGATCTTGAGAGTAGAGTCTCATGTACAAAAATAATGGGAGTGAATGCTACGACACTCAATCACAATGTTTTAGCTTCCCAGTATAAACTGATCAATTATCTGTCAAAAAGTATGTTTATACGCAGGCTAGTGTCTAAAAAAGAAGGCGGCTGTTAGTTGGTGGTTATGATCTCGATATGTCTTATATCACCCTCGTATATTAGCCATGTCTTTTCCTGCAGAGAGGGTGAAAGCCATATATCGCAATCCTATGTGGCAGGTTAAGAATGTTTTGGAAATGAAACATCATGGACACTACAAGGTAGGTACTCAATCCATGCCAATTTCTTAAGGATCTTAATCTTCCATGCATAGTTCATACTTCAAATTGTGATATACTTTCAAGTATCTTGTAGGTGTATAACTTATGTATAGAGGAAGATTATGATCCATCCATTTTGATGGTCGTGTGGAGAGATTCCCGTTCGATGATAATCATGTGCCACCCTCCCTTTGGTCAAGGAGTTATGTGAAAGCGTCCATTCGTGGCTTTCAAGTGATCCAAAGAATATCGTTGCCATTCATTGCATGGTGAAGCTGCCTAAGCTTTATTTTCATATTTTTAGAACTTTTATGTTTGGTTTTAAAAAGCTTGTATGAGGTGCAAGGTAATATGGAAAACACTTTAGGGCCTTGAGGCGACGCCTCATATGCACATTTGGTTGAAAATTGGTCCAAATTAGGGTCTCTAGAAAGCTATATGTATAAACAACTAAAGGGATGAATAATTTATGATTGGAATCCTAGCTAAAAAAGGCTGATATGTAAGAGAAAATGTAACGTCTCATTGCACATAAAGCTTGTTTGGCTGTATATAGAGGAACGCCACGTGTGCTGAAGTCTTGCTTTGTTTTTCTGGACCTAAATGCTTGGAAGCGCTCACGCTTTGAAACCATGATCTTACTAGTCAAACAATTTGTTGTATTGAAAAGTTATCATTATTTTTTGTAAATATAACAGGCAGGTAAAGGGCGAACAGGGTTGATGGTATGTTCTTACTTGGTCTACACTGGCATGTTAGGAGAGGAAGCACTTCAAGTTTATGCAGATAAAGGACAACAAATAATCTTGGAGTAAGACATATTTTCATTTTAATAACATCACTTAATTTCTTACTTACAATTGTGATAAGTTGTTTATAAAATACGCAAAATGCTAAGCAGGTGACGATACCAAGTCACGTCGTTATATTGACTACTGGCAAAAATCTCTTTCAACCCGATGGTTGCTTTCCAAATGTGAACCTTCCTAAACCATTAGCAGGGTGTTGCAGCAGATTCGAATATATGATGTTAGAAATATACAAAACGGTCTTCTTCATTTTGTCTGAATGCAAGAGGTATGTTTGCACATATGATGTATCAATTCGAATAAGTCACATAACAATAATGCATAAAAATAGTCATGTTAGAATTAGAATCTTAGATAAGTACACAAGCAAATTAATGTTCTAGATTGGTTCTCACAGTTCTCGTATTATTTATGATTCTGCACTGAAACAAAATTTTTATATATTATTATCTATAGGTTCCCGGACAACTTTATCGTCCATCTGCACATATATGTAAGAACTATTGCTCCAGAAAAATAAATAAACGTGGCATCAACAAGTTTCTTTACTCATTTATCAAGAGAAGGACAACTACGAAAATAACAGTCTTGATGCTACTTTGATGAAACATTACAAGTACGATTCCAGAATCGAGCAGTTATCAATTATATACATGTCCTGACAAATTAAAATTTTAAGGTTCTATAAGATCATTTAGGTGTATGTTATATATATTTATTTGACAGGACTGGCGAGGTATGAGAAGAACCTCGGGGGTCGCCTCTTTTATGCTT